>JBBPCX010000002.1:8292028-8302714 GCA_037974365.1 Hydrocynus forskahlii
TATATATATATATATATATATATATATATACGTAAAGATATTGGCATATCAGCTGTCAACATATCAGCCTGAATCACCATATTAACCTACAATGTAACGTCAGCAGTTAAAACACGTAGAATGTTTGTCGTTCCAAAACACACCTGTGTCATGGTACACTTTAATGGAAAGTAGTCAGTGGTGTAATCATGTGATGCTACACGCTGAAGGTAAACAGAGATATTGCTAGCTTAAAACAGGTGGTAGCTTAAATTCACAACACTCCGTAGCCCCCACAAACTGAGCCTCTGCGGAGCTCTTCGGGTTTTGGTTCTGCCATACTGAGTATCATGCTGTTTACGTAGCTACATATGAAATATCCTTGATGCAGTCAGTCTAGTGTTAGAGTGCACTGAATGACTGGAAGTTTAGAAGAAAAAGAAGAAAAAAAACAGCAGCCGCATTCATGTGCATTAGAGGAAAGTGTGTCTGAGTCTTTCCCCTCCCAGACTGTGGGTGCTTTTATGCTGTTGCTGACAGTGTAAATGTAGGGGAGGGAGTTGTGTGGTACAAGTTCACCTGTCATGCAACTGGAGAATTTAAAAAAGGGAGGAAATCTCCATAAGCTCTGCTTTCAAGCATGGTTACTGGAACAAATCTCTTATAATAGCATGACCCTATTTTTTTGTATCATTTGAACATGTCTTAGAATAAAACGGTATTAGATTGGTTTATGTATAAGACCTCCTCCATTATGGTGATGTGAGGTTCTGTTATGGCTGTGACATGTTGACAACAAATGAACGAAGCGCTAACCTCACTCTTGTAGGCAAATATGGTAGGACGGTGAAAGACTTAGGGCTTAATAAAAGTGTCTGAGATGTAGGCACCCATGTCTCTGTTTGGATAGTTCTATGGTTAGACGCTTAGTCTGGAAGATGTTATTCACTTGTTTAAGTGCATAGTAACTCTTATGTGACTAACATTGTAAACGCAGGGTGGGGAGTTGCTGGGTGAAAGTTCACCAGAAGCCCTGTAACACTCATTCCTTTGATGTTTCGGGATTCGAGGTCATTGGTCGTACAGGTAATGATGAGAAAATGTTTTTACGCAGTTACTGGAGAGAGGTTTCTTTGTGGGGGGAGCACCTACCCCACCTACCAGAATGAAAAGGACCTGACCAGGTCCCCCCCGAGTCTAGACAAAACCATTTGATGTGTCGATCCCTGTGTCAGTCACAAAGGACTGATCCATTCAAATTCACAGTTCCCCCTCACTTTCACAGTTTTGCTCTATGAGGTGGAAAAGACGCAGTTATTCATTGCACTAGTCAGTCTGAACAAATTATGGAGCTGCAAAGAGCAAATAATGCACCTTTAATGAGGGCTTTATACATGTTGCAAAAGTTGCGAAAGAGGTTTTCGTTATGAGTGAGGGGGTGTCTGCTTTGTTTGACATGACATGACCTATGAAGAAAAGACAGAAAAGGGGGAATACTGAAAAAACACCCTCCTATACAACATAGTTATTCATTACAATTGCCCCTGTTTGACTAAACAAATGCAACATGTCCTTTAGACCACGGTTAAACAAATTCTAGCAGCATTCGGGCCGCGGTCTCAGTTGACTGAAGTTGAAACGTGGTTATGTTCTTGTCTACTGTGTCAACACTAAAGAGTTGTCTTTGTGTACAGGCATCTATGGGAGCAAGACAGGGCAAGAATTCCACTCAGACTCTGCAAGAGGTTCTCCTTTTTCCAAATTTGCAGAGAGCATATTGGAGAGAAAACGCTGATTTCCACACCTCACAGCCACTTGGCTGTTGATAATAGGCTGTCTCAGATTTATGATGCTATTTTTGAATGTTAACATTAACTTGAGATCATTATTTCATGCTGCAAATGGGGAGCAAGTGTATTAATCAGTCATCACAGATGTAAATGATGGTAATATCCCGATATTACATTATTATAATGATGTTAAAACAGTAAAAATGTTCTTCACAATATAATATCTGCCTCTCATGAAAAGAACAATTAATGTACATCAACACTGTGTCAGTAATTTCAATTTAAAAACAATTTTCTATTTTTATATCGTTGGAACTAAACCTTGCACATCCATTTTTGTCATTTTACCCATTTTTTTTCCCACAATTCGATAAAGACAGCTGCTGCTCAGAATCAGAATTTCATAGTCAATATGACTAACAGAAATGGTCTAAAATGACTGAGAAAACAATTGATTTACACTAATTTCTACTGAAAGTTCAGAAAAATTTTTGGTTCCTCATTAAAGTCTTAAAAAATCTTAAAATGTGTATATTCAGACGATAAAAGTTGCAATAATTAAGTTTAACTAACTATGAGTATTAGAGCTATCACTTGTCTTGATAAAGAAATTAAATGTCATTTTGCAGTTGCTTAACAATGATATAGTTACTTGCACAATTACATTTCCAACCAGTTTACATTCTGTATTGACCAACTTAATTCTTCACTTGTCAACAAATAGTGAAAATGTAAACGAAGACTTTAAAACCTAGACTTTGAAATATAATAAAATATCTCCTCTTCTGCTTAAGCACACAGTTTGAGGTTTTTTATAAAAGTTTAAAATCTGCACTTTCAACAGAATTAATCATCTTGTTTTAATGAGCAATAAATGAGAAATAACCTCTAAGGGTAAAGGGTGCGTTACTGTCTTTTGGCCAAAACAACCTAAAGACTTCACATAAACTACACAGTCTTAAAAACAGATGTTTCCTGAATGGTTCTTATAGTGGATGGTACTAAAAAAAACCTTTTGGTTGATGTTGAATCTTTATATCATGTACAACTTCTTTAAACTTTAAGTTTTTCTTCAAGTCTCATTTAACAATGGTTCTTTACCAATGGAATGTTCTTTATGGAAGGAATAGTTCTGCTTCTTTTCCAGTTTTTAAAAAGGTTCTTAAAAGAACCACTTGCCTCATTTTCTAAAAACAAAAGATGTACAAAGAAACAAATCAGTGCCTTCAAACAGGCTAAACTTTTAAAAAAGTGTTGTCAAAAAGAAGTTTGGTTATTTGAAACAAAATAGTTCTTCAAAAGTTCTTTACTGAAGTAAATATTATAGAACCTAGAACACTCAAAGAACAGGTAAATGGTTCTTTGCTTGATTAAAAGAGAGGAACCATTTAAGCAAGTAAAGAACAGTTCATACATTCAACTGTTGTTTGAGTGTTTAAGGTTCTATAATATTTCTAGAACATTTCTTTCAGTTGAGAACATTTGAAGAACTATTTTGTTCCAAATAACCATCCTTCTTCTTGATGCCACTTTTTGAGAGTTTAGCCTGTTTGAAGGCACTGATTTTGTTCATTTGTACATCTTTTGTTTTCGTGAAATGGGCTTATTATGGGATTGAGAATTTCATTTTCAATCAGACTTCCTAAGATCACAAAAACCAAGCTTAGCACTGCTTTGTTAAACCATGAAACCCAGAAAAGGAAAAGTCTTAATAACTTGCTCGTTTCCACAGCAACGTTATTTAACATCTTTGTACTTGGAGTTTTGGTTTTTTGCATTTGCTTTTGAAGGATTGCCTAGGAAGATTTTGAGTTTTGGTACACCTCTCTTAATCTCCATAAATATGATAAAAATGGCATTACATTGTAGATAAGTCATTACAGGCAGTGATTTAATGCTTGAATGTACATAAGGTCACAATATCTAGTAATGTTAATGAAGGAGCCGATTTTGGTTATTTATAATATTTTGCTATTCATTCACCCTGCACTGGGTATGAATTGGTTTATAAGATAATACATAAGATAAGATAAACCTTTATGCGTCCCACAAGAGAGAAATTTGCATTGTGATGGCGGAAAGTGAACAGTACAAAGGTAAGAACGGCAAAACAATAGAATAAAAGCTATAGAACACAACAGTATAGTATAAAAAATACACTATGCAATAATACAACAATATAAATAGACGTGTGTGTGTAAATTTATAAACATGTATATATAAAGCTGTATATGTATGTATGCACACACTGGATAAATGTATGTATATACGTAAATGGTGGATTTATACATAAATGTATAAACACTGTGGATATATATACAGATACACGCTGGAATGTCCTTAATTGTTTGGTTTATAATTAATTTGTTTGTTTTAAAACATATGAAGTAAACAAATTAAGTGCACTTAACAAATTCTCTTAAATGATTTTGATTGTTCTGTCAGTTGTTTATTACATATGCAGCCCAGTCCAGTAAATGCTCCCGAGTTTTCTGTGATTCTGATGCTAATGGGCTGTTAGCTGAGTGGAACTCCAAGGTTAATGATTAAGGTTTACTTCATACATCCTTTCATAACATGTATCGTTTCGAGCTAGTGGTATCCGTTGCCACAAAATACTGAAGCAGCCATTTACCTAATTTGATTTTTAATTATCTAAAAGATTTGATTACGGTGACGTAATTGCAGTAAGTGATGGGAATAAATATTTAGGGTTTGTCAGCAATAAATATTCATTTCACTTTTCTCAAAAGCATTTGTGAAACAAACCCTGGATTTTTACGGATCTTTCTTGATTTGATAAGAATGTATGAACTTTATGAATTTTAATGGCAACTGATAGCCTTTATGATTAGAAATTCTACTAACCTTATGCAGGTTTCTGTGTAATAGTTATTCACATATTAATTGTAGTTGAAGAATCAAAACTAGTGTTCTCAAAAATGTGTAGACATTCTAGAAAACGCTGCCTATTCTGTCACCCTTGGCAACTGTTAGAGACGAAATCACTGCACTTTTATGAGAGATTTCTCTTAAGTGTATGGCACTATTCAACCTTAGATATGATTTTTAAAAAACTGTCAAACGGTTCTGATTGTGAAGCTGTAAACTTCCCCCACTACATCACTCAGCACTGAAAAACAGCTCTGAAGGCTTCTTGTGAAAAAGTGAAAGGGACAATGGAAAGAACAAACTTTTCATACACCACTCTGGCACTTTGGAAATTTTATGTAAATGCTCGGGCACCTCCCACAGTTCTTGTATTTCCCCTGTGCATCCTATCTGCATTCGGGACATGGCTGAGAGCACGCTGGAGATAAGAACTCACGTCATGTAGTGAATGAAACGATGTGGTCGGTTAGGTGAACTCCCATTTTGAGCGTTTCCTGCCTGTTATATTGTTTGGTGAAACCCTGGGTATGTGCTGTAAGTGTGTGTGTGTGTGAGTGTGAGTGTATATGTGAGAGAGAAAGAGAGAGAGGGAGAGAGGGAGGGATGGGGGGGCAGGAGAGGAGACATGTTGTAAACACACTCCACTCAGTGCTTTCCCTCAACATATCTGACTGCACACAGCCGTGCGGCTCTTTATCAGCAGTCGAAGGCGGGTGACTGGCGTGTGCTACAATTTATATTCAATCTTATGAAAGCGTAAAAAAGGCTCTGAAAACTTCCATTGTTCATCAGGGCTTTTGAGCATGCCTTTGTGTTATCTGAACATTTTAAGCACCTAAGGCCTACAGTTTAGATAAGAAGATGCCATAGTCTTTATCGCTGACAATGAACTGTAAAATGTAAAAGGTTTATGTAAGATTTCAGAATTAATGATGTTTTAGATTTGTGATTTATAAAATCTGACTTTCTTAAAATACAAACTTAAAATATGTAAATGTGTCTGTTTTCATAAATGTACTACTGCAGCAAAACTACTATTATATTAGCAAAAATAATGTATGTAATATAATTTTTACATATTTATGTACACAAAAATATGTTAAACTATTTAAGTTCCCTAAAGGACAGTGTTTGTAAATGACACGAGTGTATATACTTTCATGTATATATAAAATGTTTATGTACCTTTATATAGAGAAAGGTTCTTCATTCGTTTAAGGGTTCTTCAAAGAACCATTTACTTGATGTGGAGGGTAACTAAAATCTAGAAAGGTTCTTCATACTTATATATCGCATTAACAAACATGCTTCTTTAAAGAACTGTCTGTTAGAGGGATCTTAAAGGAACCAAAAATGGTTCTTCAAGGTCTTTATGCAAATAATTATTTTGGCTCTTCTTTTTAAGACTGTAATACTATAATAATAAATAAACAAACAACGGCAACCACATTAATAATAATAATTTTAACAACAATAATAATAATGTTATTAATGATTATGAGGATGGTGTTAAGAAAGTTATGATTATACTTCAGATGATCATTATTTGAGTAATTCTTGTGAGCCTCAGGGCTGGAAGGGCTTCTCAGAAGTGATGCAGGATTTTACACTATCACTACTTTCGCCTGTCTTGCAAAAAAAGTGTCTTTTTTAGACTTAGGAGTTTCCTGGCATGTTTGCTCGAAAATGTAGCCAGTGTGTGAGTGTGTGTATGTACGTGTGTGTGTGTGTGTGAGGGACGGCCCCGGCTGAGAGGGGGATTTCTGAGGGTTTAGCCTATGGGAGCTGGAGGAGCAGTGTGTGAATGGAGCAGCCTGATCGAACGCATCATTAGTGCTTGAGCAGAGCTGAGGGCTGTGGGGTCGCGTGCAGAGCCCAACACTTTGCTTCCTCACTCTTATGCTCTTTTCTCGTTTCCTTTCCTGCATGTGTGTGTGTGCAGACAAGCTGCAGAGTGGGTGCTTCCCTGTGGCGCAACACTGGATCTATACGGTGCAGACTAACAAAGGTAGGAGTTTAACTGCTGTTTCTGTGTGTGTGTGTGTGTTTGTGTGTGTCTGAGCATGTTAACGCTGGGTCTGTGCTTCCTGTCTGCATGCCGCGGCTGCATTTGGTTTAAAGATCTTGACGGTCTTATCAGGCACAGAGAGTTAATCAGTTCATCACACACACACACACACACATGCGCGTGCACACACATACACACATAGTGCTTCGTGCTGCTCTCTTGTGTGTGTGTGTGTGTGTGTGTGTGTGCTAATGTGTGTGTGTGTTCCAGAGAGAGAGAGAAAGAGCAGGGAATGTATGGACTGAGTGTGTGGTCTCCTCTCTCTCTCTCTCTCACACACACAGACACACACACACACACACACACATACTCGCTCTCTCTCACTCTGTCTCTCCCTCTCTCACACTCTCTCTTCTCTCTCTCTCTCTCTGTCTCTCTCTCTAACAAATACTTTTCTACAGTTCAGTCAGATGAAGTCTGGAAAAGTGCACTGGCAGAGAGAAACTTTGCAGTGTGTGTGTGTGTGTGAGTGTGTGCGCGAGTGGTCTGTGCTGCTGCCGCCGCCGCCACTGCTGCAGCGATACGGTCTCTCTCTCTCTGTCTCTCTCTCTCTGTCTCTCTCTCTCGCTCCCTCTCTCTGTAAGTCCGGGAGGAGGGGTGGGTGGTATGTGAACCGAGGAGAAGGAAATTCTTGTGTGTGTTTTGGAATGTGATTGCCCCGGGGGAGACCTCGTGACTAAAAAAAAAAGAAAGAACGAAAGAAAGAAAGAAAGAAAGAAGGGAAAAAAGTAAAAGGAGTTGGGGAATAAAATAGATGGGCGAGTTTAAAGAGAGTGAAAAAAAGCAAAGGGGCACGTTTCCCCTTCCTCTTTACACAGCTCCACATGACAAAGATAAAACGGCTGGACAGCAAAAAGTGGAGTAGGATGGACTAAACACACACACACACACACACACACGCACGCACACACACACACACACATACAAAATGAAATGAGTGCACCTTCAGGTCTCAATCAATTATGAATGAATAACTTTCCATTTACTACAGTATCTAACTACCAAGTCTCATTATTATTATTATTGTTATTATTATTATTAGTAGTAGTAGTAGTAGTAGAATTAGTATTATTATTATTGATTCAGTTTGTCTTATTTTGAATGCATATTTGATGAAGAAAAGCTCTTATCGGCCTTAATAATGCGCCAAACCTGTTTTATGAGTGTGAACACCTTTAGATTTTTCCATCAGGGGGCACACATGAGACACATGATCCCCGCACTGTTTCCACTCAGTGAGCCAAGAGCATCACATGAGGTTTTAACACTTTTGTGCCATCTGTGCCTTGAAAAGACACTAGCTTGTGTTGGAAGTCTGATGTCTTTGTGCTGCTGCATTGCATTACTTCATTAAGAAGTTGTTAGTGCAGTTTTCTGGGTTGCGTAACCGGAGTAGAAGGGGTAAAGGCCACTGGTGGTACACTGGGTGGTCAGTAGTTCATTTCCGAGGGACTGTAGCTGCGTTAAACATTGGCATCTTGGACATGAAACAGGTGTGAAAGCGCCAGCCTGCCAGTCTTACAGTCTAAAACTCGGCCTACTGGGCTCTCATGTCTATTCTGTCACTTCTGGCTCAAGAGTGCTTGCACTCACTCCCTGCTTAGCGGCAATGTAACGTGAAAAGAGTCTCAAATTTTGAAGCGAATGCTAATCTTGTATCTGATCAGGCCGCAATTACACAGTCTATGAGCGCTGTCAGATATGTCACAGGGTTCTTTCCCCTGAGAGAGCCGTTAATGGATCCAATGCCTCAATTAACGTAATAATAAGAATACCAATGATTCATAACATAGAATAGTTCAGTTAAGTACCCCACTCCTGCTTTCACACCAAAAAGCTTCCCCATTATGGAAGCGGCTCCATAATTGCCACATTTTCATGTTCAATTATGTTCAGGAAGGTGACGGAGCTGAAAACACAAAGGGATTTTAAAGTTTTCCAGCTTTATTCTCAATGCTTGAATACGGCGAATTTTGATGTGCTGCATCCATGGGTTATTCTCCGCTATAAAATGCATAATTATCCTCTTGTAATTCAGCTGAGTATAGATGATATGCGCTTATACTAGCGATTTGAGACTTTTTTTCCATCTTTTTTTTTGGGGGGGGGGCATCGAAGCTCTGATCCTCAGAGACTGTGCAAGCTCCTGAGGAAGAATAGCTGTTAGTGATCGCCCACACACACAAATGTGAAATATTTTAATGAGCAATCTGTCTGGTTTGAATGTTATCAAGCCCGTTCAGTCCGTTCCTACAAAATAACCGCTCGTAGCCATGTTGCAAAAGGTCTATCGTTTTTGAGATTTTAATGCAGTTATACAAGGCATTTTTCTGAATTTAAAGAGCTAATATGCTGTTTTATAACTACCTACTGAATGTTTTCACTAAACCATTGATCAAGGAGTGAAATCAAGCCTTTCTGTAGTTCTGAAGTTGTAATAAACATGTAATAACATGCTTATTACAGCTTCACTACACAAGTTTATGAAGGCGTGAAATCAAGCCCTTTGGCGGTTCTAAAGTTGTAATAAGCCTGTAACAACAAGCTAATTACAACTTTAGAATCACAAAATAGTTTATTAAGGACTGAAATCAAGCTATTCTGTGGTTCTAGAGTTGTAATAAACATGTAATAACATTGTTCATACCTATGATGTTAAAACTGTTTCCATTTTTTTCTCTCTTTTCTTCTAGCTATTTCGCGGGCCTGAAACTGGACATGCTGGGCTTGATCTGGGTCCTGAATCATTGGTAAGCTTGACTTTTTTTTCCTCTCTCTGTGTCTTATGCACTTGTATTACGAGTGAAGAATTGGATACTGAACAGATAAATGGATGGCAAAATTGAAAGGTGGGGTGGAAAGCAGGTGAATGAGAGAGGCAGAAGATGAGAACATGGCTGTAGGGAGTGAATGGGCAGTTGTTGTTTTTCACTGTGATTGAGGGAGAGATAGGACTCTCTCATTCATGAAGTGAGAGAGACATTTAAGCAGTAGTTTCAGTGCCTCTGTCACAAACCTGGCAGTGGAAATGAAATAAGGTCAAGACATTTAAAGTCATTCCAAATTGTCTCCTAAAGACACGGTACCTCACACACATCCACACACATGCGCGTACGTACACGCACGCCAAACACCCAGACGGAGAGAACACGAGCCCACACATTATCCCATGTGCCCAGTTTTATTTTATTTCATTTTTCAGTGACATCATAAAACAGTCCTTCATTGTAGGCTTAGCTTGTGGGTAGAAAGAGTGTGAGTACCAGGAGTGGGAGAGAGAGAGAGAGAGAGAGAGAGAGAGAGAGAGAGTGAGAGAGAGAGAGAGAGAGAGAGAGAGTGAGAGAGAGAATGAGAGAGAAAGAACGAGAGATGGAGAGACAGAGAGAAAGATCCTGAGTGTAACGCCCGTAGGCTCTGAGTCCAGTGTTTTGACACCCACTCTTGGGCTTGTGTGGGTGGGTGAGTGGGCAGAAAGCCTCTGAGTCATCCTCCTTCAGACCCACATGGGGCAACTCCTCTGTTCTGTTCTCCTCTGCACTCCTCTATTCTTATCTCCTTTCATCTCCTCTCCTCTCTTCTCCACTCCTCTCTTCTCCTCTCATCATTTCTCCTCTTCTCTTCTCTCCTCCAGTCTGCTCTCTTCTCCTCCTCTTCTCTTCTCTTCTCTCTCTTCTCTCTCTTCTCTTTTCTTCTCTTTTCTTCTCCTCTTCTCTATTCTTCTCCTTCTCTTCTTTTCTCTTCTCTTCTCTTCTTTTTTCTTCTCCTTCTCTTCTCTATTCTTCTCCTTCTCTTCTCTTCTCTGTTCTTCTCTTTCTCTTATCTTGCCTTCTTTTCTCTTCTCTTCTCTTTTTTTTCCTTCTCCATCTCTTCTCTATTCTTCGCCTTCTCTTCTCTTCTCTTCTCTTCTCTTCTCTTCTCTTCTCTTCTCTTCTCTTCTCTTCTCTTCTCTTCTCTTCT
>JBBPCX010000002.1:8314175-8335358 GCA_037974365.1 Hydrocynus forskahlii
GGACAAACACGGCATGTGCGTAGACGGCCATGCTGGACTCAAACTCCTGTGCAGCTGTTGTTCTTCAGCATCCAGAGTAAATGCGTTGAACTGACCTTCACAAAAAAAAGTATGAACCACCACCAAGTTTGCAGGAGCTGAAGCTACGGAGTTCAGGGTCGAAACTGTGCTCTCTTCAGATTCAAGCTGCCTGAGAGGCTTTTTTTAAGTGGTGTCACAGAAGAGCTACTATCAGTTCAGTGGTTCTGATAGTGGTTCAGTGGTTCTGAAAAAAACCAAAAGGTTCATAGTGTGGCTCTATGTGTTGGGATAAAATACAATTGTGGACTGTCTGTGAGGCCATGAAGCCTAGATTGAGGGCCATTGTCTTAAAGAACCTTCAGTGGATGGTGCTTTATTTTTCTTTATTTTTAATGAGGCATGTGTAAGGTTCTTTGTAAGTTGAAGGTCTGTATGTACTGTCCAGTGCAAAAGTTTGAACATCCCTGATGAAATGCATGGATGGTATTTTCTTTGTGAAAACAAGTTACATAGAACATATTTAAATACACAATTTTCCTGCACAGTTATTTGATGAGTTTAACATATGGGAAAAATCTAAAATCAAAAAATCTAAAATGTGTCATAGCCTTTGCATTGGCCACATTTTATGGTTTTTTTCCCTAATATGTTGAATTCAGCTCATAAACTGTAACTGTACATTAAGAAAATGTGCAGAAACGTGTTCTCTGTAGGGGATGTGGGCTTACTTCCACTTAGAAAGTCGACAGAAAACATGTCAAAGGTGTGCACAAACTTTAGCATAGAAGAAGATAAGCCACTTTTCAGGAACTTTTCATTTTAAGAGTATAGCACACTATTAGGTGGAATAACCCTAATTAACATGCATGTTATTTACCATATTATAAATGATGGGTCTAATACACAATGGCAATGATGAAATTAGTTGTAATGGCAAGTGGCTTAGAGATATTTGGGTGGTTCCTGAATTTTGACTCGTCCATTATTTGAACATCAGAGCCATGAAAATGCGGCTGTGCTAACTGCTAACTGAGTCATTCTGCTACTCAATTGTAGAGACTGATGATATATTCTGCATGTCCCTGAAAGGGACAAAGTCTTCTAGGCTGCCACCTCACACACTAACCTAATTATTTTCCTTCCGGAAACGGCCTCAAACAATAGCCGCCCTAAAATTAGACCTCAAGGCTAGTGGCCACCATCGGAGACTCTGGCCGGAAGTCGAGGAGCGGGCTGTGGGGCGTGGGGAGGGTGTGTGTGCATTTTCTCCTGGGCCGACGCCTCGTCCCGCCAGAAAGGAATGTGCCGGTCACACGTTGACCCCATGTGCGTGCGGCCCGCTCTCACGGGAAGGCGCGGCCCCCCTCCCAGCCTCAGCCGCGTACACCCTCACACCCTTTGTGTTTTAGTGCTACACAATACAAACCACTCCCAAACCCCTCCCTCCATTTCAGGCAGGCTCTGTTCACACGGCCGCCCTACACGTGTTCGTTCTGTGGATTAACCGTCATGAAACAGAAGGCGAGCTAGCTTGTGAAAGTCGTCTGAGAAAGTGCTCTCTGCCGGTGGAAGTGCTAGCATGGCTTTATCATGCAGCCGGGTTTCCACTGTATCTGATAAGAGTCTGGTAGTGTTGTGCGATGTGTAGATAGTATTCTGATGATATGATTAATGCACAGAATTTGAGAAGATAGGGGGATCCTGCCCTCCCTCATTAGCATGATTCTGAACGACATTATTTGGCCTAATCCAGCTCCTACTGTTTAGATAGCGCTTAAAGTTTAAAAGTGTCTATGAGCAGCCCTGAATGTGTACTTGTTCATTCAGGCGTGTCGGCGTTTTTGGAGTTTTTGAGGTCGCATTTCTGAAGCAGTTTCGTCGACACTGGTGAATCATCAGGTAATTTTTTTTATGTAATAGAGAGAGAGAGAATGGAGTGCTCATTTTTCACTTTGTGTTCAGACGTGACACCTACACAGTGTGGCAGGAGTGGCAGGTGGAAAGGGGGGGGGCGTGAGGTGGTGCCTTGCTTACGTTGGCACATTCAACCAGGGTGGAGAGTGTATGGTAACGCATGTAACGTGTCCAAGGGTGTGTCCAACAGTGATGTCACTAAGTAGGTCATCGTGCCTTGCCTGCTGTAAATGTGCCATAAGGTCAAGGTTAGGTGTCGTGACTCAGGTGCAGACGGATCCAAGATCAGATTGTTCTCTTTCTGCTGGCCTTACACTTCTCCGTTTACACAACATCAGGAGGCTCTCAAGCTTGAAACGCGTGGTCTTGAAGATTGGTATCCTGTAAGACCTGTGCATTTTTTACCTTTTATCATACCTGAGTGCTGTTGGTAATGACAGGTGAGATATGAGTGTGATACGATAGTGTGAAATGGAGAGTTTGTGTGTGTGTGTGTGTGTGTGTGTGTGTGTGTGTGTGTGTGTGTGTGTGCGCGCGCGTCTGCCTGTGTGTGACGTATGTACTCAGGTAATGGCAGGGCACACTTTCGCACACACCCAGCTTTGTGTGTCGGGTTGCCCATATTTGGGCAGTGTTTCCCCACCTGAGCAGCACATAGGAGGTGCCATGAATTCCAGTAAGACCAGGGTGGTCAGGAAGAGGCTCCACAAGCGGAAACATGTCATGGAAGAAAAGAATCAATGAAGATGGAAATGTAAGCTCCAGTCTTAGTCTCGCACGCCAGTTTTCGCAGTTTTTGCCCCATGCTAAAAAACATTAGTTTTGATATGGAACAATGACATTAAGGTTAAGGTGTAGAAGTAAGTAGTCACCCAAATCTTTTTTTCCATCAGTACATCCCTGGAACCTCTCTCAACCCTTTCAAACTACATGTAGATCTTGAGTGAGGTGGCATGGATTTGTCAGTGTGATTAAGTGTGGCCCACTGAAAAAATCGAAACTTCACAGAGAACCTGAATGCTGGGGGCATCCTTTGCATACACGAAAAACCACCTCAGGAGTGGGAGTGCTGATCTAGATTTTTTTATTTTTTTTTGTTGGCAGTGACCGTCATAAATACTGGAGAAATTTAAAGGTCAGTCCTCTCCAGTCCTGCTGTTTTCTAAAATGGCTGCCTGTTACAAAGAACTCTTATTTATTATCATGGCTCATAGTAAGTTGTGTCATACTGTGTCTTAAACCGCAAGAACAAATCTTTGGCACTTAATGAAGAGCTGGATGTAATTTCAGTGGGTAGAGAACAGATTTGGGTGACTAGTGTTTATTCGCAATATTAATGTCACAGCTTTAAAGAAGCCAAATTTGGACTGCAAACAATTTTTGTCTGATTGACTACATTTGCGGTAAGAGAAATATTGTGTTTATTCAGTGAAATTTTGTGTTTATTAAATTTGTTGCCAGGGGGCTTCAGATCTGTAATGATTTTGGAACTGCAGCCTTTTTTTATACCGTACATAGTAACACTATACTAAGTTCATTTTGGTGACAGCTAACAAGGGGTTGGAAGTTGAATCTAGTTGTGGTATTTACATCTGGAGACTGTTGCTATTGTCTCTCAACATGAGGACCAAATAAGTGTCAATGCTGGTAAAGCAAGCCATCATGAGGCTGCAGAATGTGAGTAAATCAGTCAGAGACCTAACCCAAACACTAGCAGTTAAAATCAGCTGTTTGATGCATTCTTTAAAAAGAAAGTATGCACAGATGGCCCTGGAAGACCACAGTAGTGAATGACCAAAGTATGTGCTCAATCAAGAAAAATCAGGTTTTTCAGCCATTTAACCCATCAAGAAAGCTGTTCAGGAAGTAGAGATAGATGTGTCATAGACTGCATAGAGAATACACCACCATGACCTCAGTAGATTTGCCATAAGATGCAGAACAACAAGCCACATAAACAGAAGTTGTAGTTCAGTAAAAAGCACGTAAAAGTACACCAGAGAGCTCTAAAACAAAGCCTTCTGGACAGATGGGACGAAGATGAACTACACCAGTGTGTCTGAACTGGGGACAATATCGAAGAAACAAAGTTTCTGCAATGCGTAGGCATGATCTTTCCCCTGATAAGGCCTGCCTCACTTGTCTTTATTGATGATGCGTCTGCTGATGAGTTCTGAAGTGCATAGATGCACAATTCTGATTAAACTCTTCACTTTGCAACATGACAACAAGAAACATGAAGCTTAATTAATTGTGATGTTCGGAATGTTCCGAACTTAGTCATCAACTGTGCAACTTGAAAGTCATTTACCGTTCCTTCCGCCAACTGAGAAGACTAGACTGATAACCAAAGAACCCACAGAACAATCAGAAACTTCATTAAATTTGATTAATTTACTGGCATGGCAAGACTGAGATTTTTACTTGAAAGGTGCCCAGGAATTTAATTTTGAAACCAAAATGAGCACATTCTTGGATGAATATTATTAAGATGATGAATAAAATCAAAAGACAGTAAATACATTTTAGTACTAAGGATACTAGTACTAATTAGTACTAATAATTAGTACTAATAAGAACTTATTCAGATACTTATGGAAAACAACCCTGAAGTGGTAGACTGTCAAAAAAAAAAGCTATGAATCTGACGTTATTCACCCAACATGTAAATACTCTGAAAATGATACATGTCAGTACTTTAACCTCATAGTCATTGTTTCATTTCAAATCCAGTGTGCTGGGGTACGGAGCGCAAAACAACAAAACTGTGTTGCTGTCCAAATGGTTCCAGGCTGCTCTGTATATTCTTGAGGTTTTTATATATCTCAAGGGAGGCAGAACTGTTCAAACAGAATGCATGTTTTGTTTGAAGGCTCTGCTTTCTGTAGGCCTCTGAAATGGTCTTGTGGATGTTTTGGTGGAAGCACTGGAGCCGGGGCACTGGCAGCCCCACTGAGGATCTGCTCCCAAAACTCTTTACAGCCTCTTCGATGTGCGCTCGGGGTGGATGTGGTTCAGATATCAGTGGCAGGGTCAGCACACTCTCAAACAGAGTGAGTATTATTGCTATTTTAAGGAGCGTTGTGCTGCTCTAATGGAGCAGAATTTATCGTCCTTCATTTAGGCGTAATGCTATACGGTTGAGCGTGGTTCAAGAGCGCAGCTGAACTCGGGGCAGCTCGGGGAGTCGTTCACACTGGGGAATATAAGGTCCAGAGTGTGTGACTGTGTGTGTGTGTGTGTGTGTGTGTGTGTGTGAGAGAGAGAGAGAGAGAGAGAGAGAGTGTATGTGCGAGTTGTGATCCGATGAGCCAGACTCCTTCATTCAAGCCACCGACCCTTCCAAGAGCTCGTAAAGGGACTGTAGCCTCTGCAGTGTGTGCCAGCCCGCTCCCCTCAACACTGGAAAGGGGCTCGTTCTCAGCAGAACTGTAAGTGAAATTTCCAGTGGCTCAACTTGGATGGCAGGGTGAGTGCGTGCATCTGTGTTATCCTTTATGTGTGGGACGTCAATGCACTCAGCAGAGTGGCAGAGGATCAGCTTTCCCTTTGAACTCAACACGTCCATAGAGCTTCACCTTAATAAAGGCTGTGTTAAAGAGCCATAAAGCACATGAACGTCCAGCCAGCCAGGCACTGGATGGAGGGGGGCCGTGGTCCTGCTGTATGCAATGGGAGGGACGTCTTGTGCTGTATGACCTCCTGGGAAATGGAAATGTAGACTGTACCTTTTCCCTGGCCTCTCGATCCTTATCAGCATCATTTAAAGAGGTCAGAATCAACTACACTCAGCCCTTCCAATTTTGGAGCCAATGGCCTTATCTGATAGGATCCTAGGCTAATGGAATTACATGCTAATTGGTGGAAAGTCAGTGGCAAGCAAAGATCTAACTCTTGCCTCCCAGTGTGTGGGGCGAGTGAGCAAACGGGAGTGAAATGAATCTCTTCCAGGCTTCTGACGAGGGCCCAGTGGAGCCCCAGCAGACCTCCACGCGTTGTTTTATCAGTGAAACCCTAATCAGGAGATTACCTTACGCAAGCCTTCATCAGGTCTATCGCAGCAGAAGCCAGGGCCCTCCTCAAATCGAATTCGACTTTAAAAACAGCCTGTCAGCCTCTGCAATGAAAGGGGACCACCTCGTGGTGAAGGTGATATAGCTGAGTTCTGACCGACACAGTGCCCCCACCCCTGCACCCCACCATCCCCATTTTGAGCAGATTGCTCTGGGAAAGGAGCCATGTTCAAGAAGCAAGTGTATCTTCACAGGAAGTCCTGAAAGAAACTGTAACTGACATTTTTAAGACGGCCTCCACCGTTAAGGCAGGAAGGAGCAGAGCGCCAAAAACGCAGCAAGGGTGTTCAGAAGAAAATCGATTTCGGTCATAGTATGCGTGCTGGCTGGCAGAGATTAACATTAGAGAGGGTCGCCCTGTTACAGAGTCGTAAGTAAAGAATGAGTCAGGTTGGCCATAAGCAACAGCAAGGCTCCTAGTAAGAGTTTCAGTGAAATATCACCTAGGAGAGTGTGCCCTTATTTTTTTTAATGATTGCTGTAGGTCTTGCTTGTACATGCATTATTTCCTAAATGCCACTGGAGTCCTCATTTTCTCACATTCTGTCTCTAGGTTTTTCTGTTATTGTTGTTAGAGAAAAATCTCGCTGTCCATTATATTATGTGGCCCATTAAATTTCATGACAAAAGAATGAATAGAAATGGTTTAAAATTACTTGGCAAAAAATGTGTAATATTAAAATCCATTTTTGTTGTAACATGTGATATACACACACATCAGCCGACCAAAATCTTAATTTCAGATTTAATTTTAAGACGAAGATTTTTTTTTGAAGTCATTTTAATCGTTTTAGACCATATCAATTGGTCTGTTCATCATTACATTTTTAAACAATGTAAATGGTAGCTTGTATTTTTAAATGACAATACAAGGTATTTTTAAATGGGATACAAGGTTTTGTTCTGACAGCGACAATAAATGAGGGAGGATGGTACACATTAAGGAGAAGGTACACACATATACAAGTAGATTAGGTAGATGTGTAATGCCTCATATATGCTGTTAGACAGCTCTTTGTCCAGCTGTGTTATGCACTTTTTTTCACGAAACAGTTGTTTGTTTACTGGTGCACCTGGCTGATGCCTCCTAATTAGTACCACATCCTCTGTGCTCTGTCATTTGACCTTATGGAGCTTGCTGATTGGAAATTGCTTACAGAGAATTGCATGAGACAACCGAATTTGTGCAAATGATGTGTCACACATTTTTAAGGGGTGACCGAACAACTGAAGCGGTCGAAGTACAGTTGTATTGCAAATGGCAAATATTGCATGAAGGTTGCATCGTGTAACCTAAGCCTTGCACCCAAAAAGGAACCCGCACACACACATACAGACACAATTGCACACCCACTAGCACTTGCTCCCCACCTCTTCCCTCCCCTTGCTGCCCCACCTAATGATTCAGTTCCTGTTCAGTGGCAGACAACGTTGACAGAACTTTGGTCAGGGGCTCGGCTCCTCTCAGAATGTGGATGTGGTCAGGCCCAGTCATCTCTCGGGCAGCTCAGAGGAAACCCACATCAACTGAAACACGCTGGGGCTCCAGGAATAGCCTGGCCAGCAAGGCTACCCCCGCCACCCCCTCCCACCTCTTCCCACCCACTTTCAGCCCTAGAGCAAAGATAGTAAAAATAGTGAGGAGTTGCAAGTAGTACCCGGAAAGCAAGTTGCGGACCTGCCAGACATCTGCTCCACCATCAACATCAACAGACCCGCAGCCTGCTTAGAGCTAGACACTGGCAAAAAAGAGAAGCGACCTCAATTAGTATTTCTTAACATTATCAGATCTTTCTAAAGAGCACGTAATGAATGACTAGTAATAAGGAGAATAAGAAGCAACAAGAAGGAGCTCAATGCAGCAAAATTCTGCCCAAAAGGATTTATTAAATCACAAAAGGTGAAATTTTATGATTTGACTCAATTTGAGTATTTTTGGGAAATTCAGAATGATAAAAAAAAAAAAGAAAACATGCCACTTACACCAATGTGACTAAAGGACATTTTTAGATAATAGTGGAATATAGACAATAGAAAAGTCCCTTATTTAATTTTTCTGTTTAAAAATTTGAACATACAAATTTTAATTTGACCAAAACTGGGAGTAACAAACAGTTACATTTTGATGCCGCCAAATTACCACCAGCCTTTCAACACTTTTACTTTAGAGACCAGGGTACTTTCCAACCGCAGTTTTGGGGGTCTAGAGTTGAAAAGTCCTGGGCAGCTCTTGAAGCCCTTGATAATTCCCTGATGAGCTGTGTTGCAGGCAGGCAATAGTTACAAGCTATAGGTCTCCAAGGCTGGTGTTGAAAAACATTGGTAAAACACTTCAGTACAGCCTGTTTCTCTGCTTCAGGCTTCCTGTGATTGATCTTAAAGTATTCCATTTTAAGTTTAGCTCAGCACTTGTTCCTCTGTGAACAGGCAGAATGTCATTCAAGCTTGATGTGGACATGCTGTGTTAAATCAGTGATTCCCAGAATGGAACCAGTGGTCTCGATTTCTTTATCTTTTCTGGGTAATAACTCCTCCTCTTCGTCTTGAATCTTCCCCTCTTTGGAAGGAACTGCAGGAGAGTTTCAGAGGAATCACTATGCAGTGTTATTTGGCTCAAAGAGATCCTCATTTTGGAGCACTGAAGGACTGTCTTGAGCCTCATGCTCTTATTACAGGGACTGACTGAGTTCAGGTGCCTCTCATTCCTGAAGACTCCATTTTCCATTATGGGAGGGTCATGCTCTCCCCGTTATTTGTCGATTATGATAATTACTGCTTCTGTCCTGCAATAACTATAGATAGCAGTAGCCTTGGTAACTGTGGTTTACTCAGTTTTCTAATAGCCCACCTAGAGCGTGATATACTGAGAATTATGTGTGTTAATAAAAATATAGACTCACCCATTCTTTTTCTTTGTTGCAGGTCTAGAGGGCTCAGATGTGCCAGTTCATTTCACAAACTATGACTTCATACTCTTAAGGTAAGACATTTTACTTGCGCAATATATTTGCTTTGTCGCAAAATGCGAAACTTTACATATTCTTTACATATTTTGTTTCTGTAACCTGCTAAACCTTCTTAGAGTCTTTAGTTATCTTTTAGTTTACACATGCAGAGACAAGAAATACCTAAGGATGACATCAAATATCACCATTTAATGCATTCAAGTTAATCATTTAGAGTTATTAAAATAGAAAAATGCCACAGGGGGTCTGAACCACTCTAACCATTATTGATTTGCTGGGTTCCAATCGATACCCAGTTCAAAATCATAAAAAAAAAAAATACGCACAATATTAAACCACTTGCTACTCCATGTAGGATAGTGCTCAGATACCCCTGGGGACGTTTTCTGTCTTGTATTGTCTGGATATCCCGCAGGCATAATGTTATTTCTGGGAGATTACGAAGGAATGTGCCAGAATCCTCCTGGTGTCTATAGGTCATTATTGAGTTCTCCAGGATGGGAGCTTCTCCCTGGGGGCAGACAGCAGAGCTGCAGCAGGAAGCAAATACTTCTCTAGGGAACCTTAGGCAATACTTTCCTCCATCACAACAGACACACACTCTTCATATTACTTGCTCAGATCGTTTGCCTTTTGTGTGGCAGTTACAAGGTTTATCTTACTTTACCAGCAAGTTAAGTGACATCTAAAAATTTTCACAAATTGCTGAATATAGTTTCAGCACTATAGAAACCGCACAGTTGATTTGTAAACTGATCTGGTGTGAGATTGTTAACATGCACCACACCACAGCTGAAACACAGTATTAAATAAGCAGTAGAGTCAAACTGCGACACTAATAGTTGCTCTTTAATATGCTCTTTAATTGCCAGTGTCGGGGAGTGGCCTGCGGGGTATATATTGCTTGGGAGGCCCAAGCAGCAGCCGGCCCCCCAAAAATGGACGCAGAATATGCACGTAATAAATTAAATTGTCACGTGGCTGGATGACGAACTGTAGCCAAATTCTTATTTTAATAGCGAAATTCTTCAGTCCTAATAATAAATATAATAAAGGAGCAGTTGTACCTTCTGAAGTTAAAACGGGTGCCTGTCCAATCATCATCTAGACTTTAGGCTGTTTTGAATGAGTGGTTGCTCAGCTTGAGGAAAACATGTTGGCGGTGCACAAAATAACAAAACTAATAAACTAGAAAGAACTTTAACACAAAGCCACAGATTTCTATGTTTCATAACAAAAGATTTTTCCTCCAGTCTGAAGTCACACGACGGGCAGGCACAGGAGTCTTTAACATCAAATGTAATTGACATTGAATACCTGATCTCATAATCTAGTAGGCTTTGATACTCAGTACTGACATTTTATAGCCAACTAGTTAAGAGCACAATTTATCATAACATTTCTGCAACCTGCTAGAACTTTTGTAGGAACTTGCAGTCCCAAACCTGCCTCATTTTTATCTTTTAAATTGGTTCACACTTGTGGAGACAAGAAATACCTAAAGATGGCATAAAATGTAATAAAATAACACATTTGAGCTGATCATTTAACTTGAGGCACCCATACCGGGGCTATAGCACCATGGAGTTTCATGTTGGAGCTATAGGGCTGACAGTGTTATAAAATGCCACAATGCCTAGTCAGCACACTGTATAAATCAGACCGCAAACACACATTCCACTTAGTCAACACATTGCAATTTTTGCACCAGCATCTTGAAAGTGACAAGTCTGACTTAACCATTTTTTTTTTTTTTACCATGTCTCTGTAGGGACCTCTACCATGACGGTAGACAACTTATCACTGAATGACAGCAACTTATAGCAATATTCTAGCAACTTCATGTGGTAGATTGATCACATTTGGCCATGCAATGTAGTGGGGCTGGAAAGGACATACTGTTTCTAAGTGTCTCTGTACCGCCCTGTTGAGTACGTTGACCCTGGGCAAGCTCAGCATCACCCACCAGAGGCCTCGCCAGAGGCTGATCAGGCATGCAGCAGTTAGAGCACTGACAGCTATAGCAAGGACAAAGTGCTGGAATTCGGAAGGGGAGGGGGGCAGGAGAGTGAGAGCAATTCCCTTAATAGAGAAAAATTGGAGTCAAGTGACCATCAGCTGGTCAAAGAATGTTTGATCAATACAGTCACAAGGTCTCAGGTATGCTGAGCTGGAGCCATTACAAGAGGGTGCGGAGAGCGCCTTCACCCACTCTGTCTGCTCAAGTCACTCAGGGGTGAGGGAGTTTGTTTTGAAGCATTAACATAATCCCATACATACTTTCACATTTGTCACGCTGCAGTCGCGTTCATAGCATCCGGCGCAGCAGATTGGTACAGTCCGGGTCAGCGCCTTGGGATGGGGACTTTCCCAAGTGTTGTCTGGTTTCTCACTTTCCTCACAAATGCAAAAGATTTTATGTTAGGGTACCATGAGTCAACTGCTTGTGCCTTCTTTTGTTACCAAATGATTTTTTTTTCTTATATATACATATATGTAACATTCCTGATTTTGTTTTTGTTTTTTTTTGTTTTTTTTGCTAAATACTTGAGAATACTTTGTCAGAGATAGGCTTGGTATTTGACTCTTGTACATCATCTTACAGTTTTAGGTGGATATAGCATTAGGAGTCTTGTCCAAGGACTCTTATTACTGTACTATACTGTGTTTGCCCAAGAAGGGAATCGGAACCCTGTCTGCTGTGTTGAGAGCGGCAGTTTTACCCGCAACACTACAACAACCGCAATGTTACATTTGATCCCATGTGCAACATTCACCCCGTATAAAGCCCCCAATTTTTTAATCCACTGAACGTCCACAGAGGGTCTACATTTGCTCTTCAGGGGGTCCAGTCGATATGCAATAAAATTACTGACTAGCAGTTACAGAATGAACACTACCATATATATATATCTGCTGACTGCAACCATGATAGATGGCTTGTGTCAAGCAATAAAAAGTATTTCTTAAGACAGTGATGATATATGTGATCACACTGTATTTAAATGCTTGATTCAGTGTTTTGCAACTCAAGCCACCACCCCCCACCCCCCTTCCAGTCACTCATATGAGCAAAAAGCATCGTTGAAACAAATACACTCTATGCATGTCCCCCAGCTGTAGCAGGACTGATTGGTTAACAAGGAGTGATGAGCACAGAAGTGCTTCACATGCAGCAAAACCATGGCCTCTGTCTGTCTACCTTCCTGCCTGAAGGCTAATGGAGAAGAATGAGAACTATTTGCAAGTCTTAACAGTGTGCTTAGAAATGCCCATCAGGAAATTATCCCCACACCCACCCCTGTCGCTGTGTGTGTGTGTGTGTGTGTTTGTGTGTGTGTGCAAGCAGAAAGAAGGACTGTCCTCGCATGTTCATATCGTCTAACCACCCTTTTCCCTCCTTCTGTTTTCTCAGTGAGCCAAAGACGGGGCCGGAGCAGCGAGGACGACTCGGCCGGGCGTCGTAAGGCCACTCTTGTGCCGTCCTGTTTGCTCATGAGGTGCTCAGTAGTCAGTGTAGATCCTGTGTCGCAATCAGCAGCTACATCTGGCTACTGGGTCTCTGATGGCATTCAACTTCCTGTTGGCACATTCCTTTCAGATTGTGCGGTATGTTATCACAATGTGGGCTTCATCCTGTGACCACACAGAATAGCGCTCTCTGTGTCACAGGCACTAAAGGAGGCCCTTGTCGTAGCACACGTTCCCTTTTCCGCTACTCCAAAACGCTGCCTCAGACGCTTGACCTCTTTGTACATCTCCATCAATGTGTTGTTTTCTCCTCTATTGTTTCCACAAATAATTTGACATACATTCTGCCATACAGCGGCATTGTTGAAGCAACCCGAAATTATTGCAGTCTGGTGTTTTGACACAGCGGCATTGCACCAATGAATGGATCCAGCCATTGTCTCTCGGCTGACTGTTGAGGATTCAGTTTGAGTGATTAAATCACAAAGGACAAAGGCGAGATGTCAAATTCCGTGTGTGATTAGGCTGTCACAGCGACTATGCCTTCGCTTGCATAACGAACGCGAATCCGTGGAGGATGGCAGAAAGCCCGTCATTTTTTTTTTTTCCTCGAAGGATGGATTCTTTTGTGTCATCCCGAACCTGGCATACAATGTAGATTTCTGTGTGGTACAATCTACAGCTACATTGTCTGCTGGGTTTCAGGCTGGCCACGCATTCTCCTCTCCCCAGTTTGATAAGAGAATAGGTAGGTAAAAATCTAGTTTTTCAATGTATATAAATACTGAGAACACAATAAAAAAAAGGTCATGGAATGAGCATTGATATGGCTGTGTGTTTCTCGTTACCTGCTTGGAGAGAACTGTACAGCACTGAGCGTTCTATTTGAGTACACACAGTTTCGGTAATGGTGTTTGCAGGGCCACAAGGTCCATCCAGTGTCTTGACAGACTGTCAGAATATCTCCCAAGGATTAAAAACTGAATCCGGGAGGTGCCAACAGTGTGCTCTATCCTTATCGTCATTATTCAACTGCGGGGTTTTGGTCTCAGAACACACACAGAAATACACTCACACAAACAGTTCAAGTATCCCACATGAAAATAATATGTTTAACAAAACAGCATTCCAACACACAGAAAGTCAGAGGAATCGCCTGAATAACACTCAAAAGCTAATGACTAGTCCCAGTATCATTTTGGAGAACTTTGTCCATCGAACTCTTCCTAGAAGCAGTCAGAGTGCTGATGCAATCCTTCACAGGAACACTGTGCTGCGCTTCACACACCCCTCGCTGCATTTCATTCTCCATGTTTCGACGCTATAATAACTATGCATGCACAGATTGTTTTTTGCCACCCCCCATTACTGAGACTCAATAGGTACATTATGGCCTCCGGAAATGAACAAATCCTGTGAGCTGTCAAAGTGCCACATGCATTAATACAACTAATAACGCCTCGGTAACACAAAATATGCACATTAACAAAAAGAATAAATATATGAAAAGTGCGAGCACCCTCTCAATAAACGCTGTCGATTTGGCGAACAATACAGCTCCCAGCGGTAGCTCTGCATTTGCAAGTCTGTACCTTTTGGCATTTGTTCCACTGTGCCTGAGTATAGCCTGCGCCCAGCGGGGGCGGGCAGCCAGCACAAAGCCGGACTGCAGTAGGGCGTGCGCTAATGGCCTCGTCTGGTCCAGGTGTTTCCAATGATGCTGCTTCCCCCCACACTACTGTTTGGACAGCAGGAATGTGGAGGCAGCTCAGGTGGTCAGGAGGGCCTCATGTGTGCCATAGCTTGGGCCGTTGGCGGACACTGGAGTCATTTCAGTGAAACAACAGGAAAAAGTAGAATACAACCAGAGGTGATCCAGGAACAGGCCGCTTCTCTCCGTCTGCTGACCTCTCGCTTGAGGCACGTCAGCGTGGCTGGGTGCCCTCTGTTACATCGCCCTGGAAATTTAGTTTTGACACTTATAAAAGACTGATGTCACTAATGCACGCAGTACTTCAATCGTCGGAAAAAACACAGCTAACTGCAGATTTTTTTTTTGATACACAAGAAAACTGTAATTGCATTGTAAGATCTTCAAAAGAGGCTTGCGACCGCAAGTTTAGCTTCGCAATCCAATGGGAGCGAGGATTTCCAGAGGGTGAAGCTGTCCAGAGTGAAAGTATTTCAGAAATGTAAACCTCTGAATGGTGTGTAATGGGAGTAAATCGCTCCTTTGATAACTTGTGAGGCAAGTGCTGGGTGATGACATCAGTGGGTGTCCTCCAGGGGCATGTTGGGGCATGGACGGAATGCTAATTGATGCTCCACTGGGGTCTCCCTGGGGCTACAGCAGGGACTGATAGTGGGTCAGGAGGCTTAGAGCGGAGGCAAGGCTTTTATCTATACCCCCTCTCAAACTGAGCTTTATACTCTTATAGGTCAAAGGTGAAGCAGAGTAATCCCCATCTCAGTGACACCACTGATGTCATGAGCTCGTGATACAGTGTCACAGTGTCTTTGGCAAGTAACGTGACTGCACTACATGGAGCATTTTGTCTGAAAGCAAATACACTCAAATCCAAAAGGGCCATAAAGGACATATTCACTCCACACTCTGTACAGTCCATAAGTAGAAACTATTCTTAAACACATCAGTCTACAGGAGTTTACTGCCTCCCATTCAGCCTGAAGTTATAAGCTCTATTTCGTTAATGCTTTTTGATTGAGGCCAAGTATAGGACGGGCAATCAGGACAGAGGTCATTTACATACGTCAGTCTTAACAAAACCAGCCTGTTAAATACTACAGGATAAAGAGGAGTTAGGAAATAGTCATGCATAAATGAATTATGACTGTTTTTGATACATAAACACACACAAATGTTACTAATGGACTCCAGTGGAAAAAATATACTACAAGGAAAATGTAGTTTATGGGAAAGGGAGAAAGTTCACCTTTATGCGGAGAAAAGTTTTTTTTCCCCATTCATGAACCAAATAAGGTTCTTTTGTACCGTCACTCTAAAAAAAACCTATTTTGGCACTTTAGTCTAAAGGCACTTTACTCTATTCTCTCACAGAGATCTGATCAAGACCATTAATCAAATCTAATGGTTCCCATAACAACTGAGGGGGTTTCTCCTAAAAAAATGAAAAACACACACAACCCTACTGATCTCATTTGAATGTGGTGTAATGCCAAAACTGCTAAACAAAAATCAGGTCATGAAGAAACATTAATCTCAGTCAACCCTGACCTTTTCAGATCAGTGGAGCAAAGGGAGAACAGGATGAGAGGGGACACATTCAATTTGCACTTCTGAATAGTCACCCTGTGTCTTGCTGGCTCTAGGACCGAGCTGTAAATAAATACAGCAGGGAACCACTTGACGTGCAGCACAAAGCTGGGCCTGGTGCATCTATGCAGCGAGCCTGGCTTTTATCTAGCACGTTTATATGCTATCCATCTGTGTGGCCGTGGAGAAGTGTAGTTGGAAGTGCTTGTATCGGAGGTACTACAGATGCGGTGTGGAAATTTTCCATGGCGTATGAGAATATTAGTAATAAAATCCCCCCTTAAAGAGCACTCGCTTGGGCGCTGTATTCTCCCTCAATACCTGAGTGACTCATAGAGAAGCTCTTAATATCAGCGCAGAGCTGACATAAACCCCGGGCCAGGGGCAGATTAAAAACTGACGACTGAAGTTTCTACATTTCACTTAACTGCCGAGAGCCGATTCCATCTGCTCCAATGGGTGCCATGGAGACTGGCTTCCACCAGCCGCTCTGGCTGGAGAGGCGTTCGGTGTGAGCGCTGCCTCCCTCCAACTGCTCCGCGAGAGGAGCCAATTGAGTTATCAAGAGATTTTAGCACATTCTAATTAAAATGTCTATTCAATAACAATGACTGCACTCTCACTAAGTGATCTTTCAGAAGTGATCGGAGAGATGCAAATAGGAAATTCCACTGACTTTTCCATTTAGTCACATACTCAGTTCTTACATTTAATACTTTTACATACTGTATGCATATGTATATACCCACACACACACACACACACACACACACACACACACACACACATATATATATATATATATATGCAGTGTGTGTGTGTGTGTGTGTGTGTGTGTGCATATATCTTTTCAAATAACATATTTATTATTAACATTACATGTATGATTTGATTGTAATGAAAATAATATTTGATATGTTTTCTTTGACTTTTCAAGCTAAAATTTTCTAACTATCCCAAAATGATGAAACAATCAACAGCATACTGATAATGATTTCATGTAACAATTTTCTGTGAAAGAGCTGTTAAATGTACTGAACTCTTCAGACATCTGGTTCCTTTCACTACCTCCGTAAACGAGTCTTGAACTGTTTTCTTGAACTGAGTATTTCACATCAAACATCAAAATGACTTTGTTTAAAGCTTAACAATGCAAGACACTAGTTCTATGATACTTTAGGAATTACTCCTAGAACCATTACTTCATGTGGAGGTTCTTTAAAAGGATTATTACATTCATTTACATTCATTAAGTTCATCTATGGTTCTCTAAAACCGTGGCTTTCAAACCGGTCTTCAGGGACCTCCAGACAGTCCACATTTCTGCTCCAACTTATTTCAGCTTGCAACACATTAGGATAGAGAAAAAATGTGGACTATTTGGGGGTCCCTGAGGACTGTCTCTATAACCACAGCTCTAAAGAACTGTTGAAAATGTATTTTAGGGAACCACAAGTGGTTCTTCTATGACATCTCTCAACGAACCTGTTATTTTTAAGACTGTTAGCCATTGCTGTTTTATCATATTGCCATATACAGAGTAAAGACTTCTTTAATAACTATGTAATAATTGCCAGCTGTGTAATTAATGTAATGATTGTTTAATTGCATTATGGAATGAAATAATCATGACATTAATAACATAGTAATAATTATGTAATTACATTATGGAATGTCAGAAATAAAAATAGACTATAAATAGTAATATGATAAAACAACAGTGGCTAAGACTGCAATGTGTTTTGCTCCTTGATGGCTGTAACATTTCATTTCAACAAAATATCTCCTCTTCGTCTAACAAAGACAAACATGGATTCATTTGATAGTCGGCACTTTTGGCAGAATTTCTTTGCCTGTTTCAACAAGCTACGAGGCTGAAACAATTCAACAAAGCGCAAGAAGAGGGTCTGGTATTCAAGCCAAAACAACGAGCTGTGATTTTAGAATTGGTATTAAGAAGTTTGAAAGTTTAATAACACCCTAATTGTGACAACCTTGCGTAAGTGTGAACAAACGTTTTCTGAGCTCGCACCACAAAGCAGACATAAATGATTTACGAGAAAGGCCAGCTGACGCAAATCAACTAATGATGAAAGATCCAGGAGCCGGAAGTCACCTATTTTAGCAGCTACGACGCAGATGGACGGTCGGGGTCAAGTCCTTTATATCAGGTTACTACACCCTGGAATGAGTCACACGTGATGGGATAGCCATGGATTTAAGCAAGCAGCTCAGAACCCCTGGCACCCTCTCATATGGGTGGTTTCATGTTCTCACAAAATTACTCAGCCTCGGTCTAACTGTGGGGCTCCGGCAGACGATACACCCCATAAACAAGCTGCATGTCCTGTCCTGCAGTAGGATTGATGGTATTATCCTGTAGGCATCTCTGGCTACCTCCCACAGAGTGTAAATACAATACACACATGGGCTAGTCTCTTAACTACAGCATAAAATAGGGGATGATGTACAACACCAGTTCATACCAGCAGCATTTCCACACTTTCAGACTGAAGTCTAACTACTTTAAAGGCCCTGGGATTTCTTTCTTGCTTTTTCACTTCAGTTCAGTTTCAGTTAAGATGCAAAAACTGATCACTTCTGGTAGGTACTAGCCACTGCATACCAGGAACACCACACAAGTCCTGCCGTTATGGAGATGTGCTGACCTAGTCGGCTAGCCATCATAATTTGAGCCTTGTCAAAGTCACTGCTTGCCCAATTTTTTTTAAAGAACTGACTGTTCACTTACTTAATATATTTCACCCCATTACTGGTACCACTACAATCATATAACCAATGTAATTCACTTCACCTGCCACTGGTTTTAATGTTGTGGCTGATCATGTATATCCCTATTCAACTGACAACAGTTTAGCTCCGCCCATTCACAATGAAGGTAGGGAGTGTTTCAGCCAGGTCTGGTTTTTGAATAAGACAGTATATGAAAGCCAATAAAAACAGTGATCATTTACATATATTAGATTTAAAGGTACAATAACAAAAAAAAGCCTTTTTAATTATAATGGGATTAACACAAATGTTATAAGTGAAGAAATATAAGAACAATGCAGAATACTGGCTCTTTAAGGATTTAAATGATCCTGTGTTGTTAGGGGTTTACATAAAACCACTGTCTTAACTTTAACCCTCTTTTCTAAAATTGCATGTAAATGATACATTTGCTTCCATACTCTAGTTTCAAGTAGTTTATGTGCATGTTTCAAGACCTGCTATTCACACTAATTACCATATTTCCACTTACTGTGTAACAAACACAGCGTGAGTTACGCTCTTTTCTGAAGTGAATTTATGCCTTGTCATGGTGACTGTCTGGTTTATAATGAACATGGTTCATCTCTAGTCACCCTGGAATTGAGTCATATTATTCATAGATCAGAGGTTGTTGCACTGCTATTGAGTCACAATTGTAGATCAGTGAGTGTGTGAATCAGACTCTTACACTTCTTACCTCGTAAGACCAGTGACCAAGGAAGAAGTTTGGCTTCGTTCGGGGACACACACACACACACACACACACACACACACACACGGCGGATGCGCCACGCTTCCCCTCTCCCTCCCTTCCTTCCTCCTTGTTCACTGTCATAATCCAAGGTGTGCGCATTCCACACCGCATCCTGCCAACGGCATGAAGAGAGGCAAACATGGCAAATATGAAAGCTCATCATTCACAACAAAACACTGCTGACCTCATCTCTACAGCCTCAATGGAAATTAACGCTCACATAATGATTACTAACGCAATGAGGCGCACTGATTTTACCAGGCTCACAGCACGGGATACAAAATATTAAAATAAATCCATATTCAATAAATAGTCAAAAAAATGAAAAAAAAAAAAAAGCCTTTATGATAATGCTAATTTTTGCTAGTGCCCTTATACGGCTTCTAATAGTATGTTAGCATCAAGCTAATATTTATCCCACCTATGTGAGTTGATAAAAAAAATCATTTCATATTAATATTAGTGGTTAATCTAACATCAATTGCCTTTTGTAATGCTCCAGAAGATCTGATGAGTGTGACAGTTTGCTTGGCGGGGCCTACCTAGATACCACAGGAAAAAAATCCTGATTGGACAATTTTCTCCAGATAGACGTTTCAAGAATTCAAGATCTTAACACTTCTGTTTTTATCTAAAATCTAACTGTGAAATTGCTGAGTTTAATTAAGCACAATTAAGTGTAATGATCATATTAAATCAGAAATGTATTTTTTTATTTAGCAGTATATATATATTCAAGAAATAGAGAGAGAGAGAGAGAGAGAGAGAGAGAGAGAGAGAGGTGTTTTGCATTATTTGTCACCTGTCATCCTTTTCAAACCTCTTAATATCCAAAACCGGATTTAACACATTAAGGAATGAAACTCTTCCTCCTTTTTTATGCGAACAGAAATGATGGCGCTGACATCAGATGAATGGGTAATTCAACAGAGGCATATTTTAACACAAACAGAGTGGAGACAGAGTACACAATAGAGACAGATGAAAACACTGGAGGGCATTACCTGTAGCACAACATTTTTAAAGAACAATCAACACACTATTATTCACACCCCTGCTCCCATAAAGTGCAGAACTGACATGGCCTATGAGTCTTACGCGCAGTTTCTCCTAAAAAGAGATGTCTCTTGGTTCTTGAGTGTGTTCACATATTTCAGCTAGGGTAAGTTAACTAAAAAGTTATTACATTATGACCAAAGGCTGCGGTTTAATAGAGCAGTCAATTATGGTGACAGTAATCAGAATAAAATCACTGGGAGAACATCATCACATTTACATTTATTTTGGATTTCCTGGAAATAAATGTATTAAGAGGCCTTTCTGTAACTACCCCGCCCCCATCCCCCAACTAAATAATAACATTTGTTAAAAGTAGACTAAAGTTGCCAAGAAAACTTTATTATTATTTCTCAAGCAGAGTGTTTTTTTTATGATTTAAACCAAAAACTAGTTGTCTCATGAGACCTGTGCATATATCAAGTATGTTATAACAAAAATGTTACAACATGCATTTCAGACAATTAGAATATACTGGATTGCTCAGTTATTTTACACTATATGGACAAGGGTCCATACAGTGTAAAATGGACCCTTGTACATATAGTGTAAGGCCCCTTACTTCCAGTGAAGGCTGGTCTTAATGCTTCAGCATACTACGACATTCAGGACAACGTCATTCTTCCAACTTTGTGGACACAGTTTGGGGAAGAACCTTTTCTATTCCTGCATGACTGTACCCCAGTACACAAAGCAAGGTCCATAAGGACATGGTTGGAGGAGTATGTGTACTTGACTGGCCCACACAGAGCCCTGACCTCAACCCCATCCAGCACCTTTGGGATGAACTGGAACGAAGATTGTGAGGCAGACCTAGTCCAATATCAGTGCCAGAATTCATAAATGCTCTACAGAATG
>JBBPCX010000002.1:8336048-8350359 GCA_037974365.1 Hydrocynus forskahlii
GAGAGAGAGAGAGAGAGAGAGAGAGAGAGAGAGAGAGAGAGCGAGAGAGAGAAAAGTGTGTTTTGCAAAGGGGGGGCAACTCCATTTTAAAGTCTATATGTTTGAAATGTCATTAACGTCCCTATTGGTGAAATGGTCAGGCGTCCCAATACTTTTGTCCATAAAGTGTATAGTGTAGTGCTGAAAGTTCAGTCTTATCATACAATATCACAGCATACTTGCTGAAAGCTGAAAGTTAGTATGCAGTGATACTGCACAATAAGGGAGCGGGAGATCAAATGACCACAAACATTATTATTTGTTCGGGTCAAGAGTGAACCTGGCCTGTATGTTGTGACCCGTTCGAGAGTCACTCTCTGCTTTTAAATGCTGCCTTCATTGTCTTGCCACGTCTCTGACCACATTGTATAATTTTGTTGGCTTTACATGCCTCTGTGACCAGAAAACAATATAATTTGGTAAAATTTTGTCAGAAAATGTGTGTCAAGGCAGAAGTGTCTCAGACATGACTACATATACTGTGGGAGGACAGAAAATGATTGAGTGTGGCGAGACGGAGTTTCAGGGAGATTTCTGGCAATCGGTCCTCTCAGTGAGCAACGGCTGGACTGAGACATGTTACAGCATGGACCTCTAAACTGATCTGCGACCTTCATGCAATCATTGAAAAGACTTCTATTTTTATTTGTGTGACTAAGATCTTGTAACTAAGGTGTGTCCAAAACTTGTGAGGATTTGAGTCTTAGAGGGATAAGCTTGAGATGAAAAAATTCTTTTTTAATGCAGTTCTTCAATGCAGTTATCATTTTTTTCTTTCTTTGTTCAATATTTTAACACCATGGTGCCAGCTGCCTGAACATTTCATTACAAAGGGACCAATAAATATCGATAGAACTACTTAATGCCCTAGTTACAGAATTCACACAGTACACATCAAAGATTGATAGTGTAAAAAGAAATAAAATGTCATAATCATTTTTTTTTTACTTTTTTGTAGAGATATCTGATTTAAAGAACGCCGGTCCAATGTTTATCCCTGTTGAAGACATGTCTAGTCATTGTTGTAATATATTTGTTACAATAAAATTAAGTATTGATTTTTTATCAACAGTGAAAGTGCTGTTTATATGAGGGGGTTGTTTGGGTGGGCTATCAGGTCTTGCACTGTTGTGTTGGGAGTCCAGTTTTCTCTGTGTTTTTTCTTTCAATTATTTTTGGTGACCTTCCTCTTCCTTATGAAAGCTTTCTGTCATTTAGTTGACCTGTAATCTTTACAATTTTAGATGCTCACGAGAATGAAAAAAGCATGTAAGTAGCTGCATGAGTGAATGTTAATGTCTAAATGTCTTGCGTGAAATTTAATACATATTATAAGTGGATATAAGCTTTTAAGACTTCTGTGTGTTTTTGGATAAAATATGTTTGCTCTTTTCCTGCATCTGAAGTGTCTGATTTTTGTACAGTACTGAAGACAGATTATTATTTTTTTTTTTGCTCTCTATACTTTAATGACTTGTTTGTCTCAGTGTAAGCTACTGCCAAGACCGTAAATTCCTTGAAAGTGGCATCTTGCTAAGCCGGTAAAAACTGTTCCAACTTCAATTTATCAAGTAACTGGTCCAAAATGACTTTTTTTCTAATAACAGTCTAAGAAGTATATCTCAAAATGACATTATGGTTTATTACGTCAGCTTTGTACCAAAGAATCATTGGTCTTACTGTACCCCCCCCACCCCCACCCCCAACCCCACCATCCTCCAGTAGTACTGTCCAGGGCTGTTGTGATTTCCCCCCTAGGCAGATGGCACAGCCTCACAGCAGAGGGCTAATAGGGAGACAGCGTGAGGCGAGTGGCTCAGCTGCCAACAGTGCGCTGCGTCTTGCCTGCCAGTGGATCTGACCGCCTGCCTCGTGCCAACACACACTCTTGGATGCCCATGGGTGCCCAGGCACTGGCCGAGCAGCTGACACAGCTTGGCTGGGCACCATTGGAGCCCTGACGAAGCGGAACAGCTCGCCTGTCAGGCAGTATCTGACCCGGGTCACGTGCCTTGTGATTTGGGTTGGACTCCCATTCATGTGCCCTCCACAGAAAGGAAATGCTTGTGCAATATGAGGAGGAGGGGAAAGAAGCCATCAGTGATGGAGGGAGGAAAAAAAGAGGAAGAGAGCATGACAGCGATGGACAGCACATGACAGGAAACCCCTGTGCAGTTCTGTCTGATTTTTTTCAGGCCCCACTCTAACACACACACACACACACACACACACACACACACACACACTCCTTGTTCGCATCCTCTTACATTCAGACCTTTATTTATTTAATCTATTACAAAGAACATGATGGGATACATCTAACCTTATGACTCCATTCATTTGGGAGCCTGCAGTTCCTTTCCAGGGGCATCTCCGGGCAGCCCAATGCAGGATCGGCACGAAGAGTTAAAGCTACCCTTCACCACCGAGCATCCTCCACTCCGTAGCACATAAAGTGTTTTTGGAGTGAGTCCTTTTGTTTCAAGTAGCTTTAGAGGTAGGTGGTTGCCTAGCGACTGCCCCACGTTACAATGAAGCCTTCTCGATGAAGTGTGCACTTGCGATTGTGTGTGTGAGAGTGAGAGAGCGCAAGTGTGAGCAGGGGTGATAATCAGCTGAGGGCACTTTTTCCATCGCACCGGATGCTCCGAGGGCTCATTTCTTTCTAAGAGTGTTCAAACAAATGTTCAAACGCTGCGAAGGTGCTCCTCTCAGCTCCACATACAGGCTTAGAGAGTCAGAAGCACAAAAGCGCCGACAAACAAACACCAACAAGTTTTGCTTGTGTCTCATGTGGGCCTGAACAGTTTTTTTGTTATTTTATGTACTGCGTCTGCATATTTCTGCTTCAGATTTACACACACAATGTCTTTTTACATTGCACGGATGAATATGAACAAAAAGCATGGCTAATTAAATGTATGTTTAAATAACAACTGGGACTTTGTTGCAAAGCCATTGTTGGCAATTACAGCTTCGAGGTGTTCACAACAAGAAACACTCACCTTTTTACATTTACATTTACAGCATTTAGCTGACGCTCTTATCCAGAGCGACGTCCAGCAGTGCTCAAATAGTCCACACCTGTTCTTCAACCTGTAAGGCTATACGCAAATCAAAGTCCGCTATTCAACCAAGTTACTGCCAGCTAATTACACCTAAACAACTCCTGTCAAAGAAAAATCTCAAAGAAAAAGCAAAAGTAAGGAAGGCATGGACTCCGCAGATCTGATCGGAAGAGGGAGTTCGTTCCACCACTGGGGGGCCACGACTGAGTGCTGATATGTATGGAGGTGCAGGTCCGTTTTTGGCCTTGAAGGCAAGTGTTAAGGATTTGAACTTAATGCAGGCAGCCACAGGGAGACAGTGAAGGTTCCTTAGTAAAGGTGTGGTGTGTGGGAATTTTGAAACATTGAAGACTAACCTGCAATCTGACTAAGCTGCATTCTGAATCAGCTGAAGTCTCTCGTTACCTTCAGTGGAGGTCCAGTCAGCAGAGAGTTGCAGTTGTCCAATTTGGAGATGACCAGAGACTGGACGAGTAACTGCGTAGCTTTCGTGGTGAGAAAGGGTCGGATTCTTCTGATGTTGTAGAGAAGGTATCTGCATGTTCTGGAGATCTGGTCAACCTGCAGTGAGAAAGACAGATCTTCATCTAGAGTAACACCAAGATTTCTTACCTTCTTTGGAGGGATGATAACTGAGTTCCCAACAGAAACAATGAGGTTGTGACTTTGTGATGGACTCCCTTTGATGAAGAGCAGCTCGGTCTTGCTGGGGTTCAGCTTGAGGTGGTGGGCTGCCATCCAAGAGGAGATGAGGGCCAGACAGTCTGAGATGTGGGTCAAGACCTGATCATCACTAGAGGGGAAAGACAGAATAAGTTGTGTGTCATCAGCATGAAAGTGGTAGGAAAAATCATGTGAGGCTATTTCATCCCCAAGAGAACCAGTATATAGAGAAAAGTGAAGCGGTGTTGGGGTGTTGTCTGATGTCGACCGTGGTTCCGTGCACCTTGCTGGCTGATCTCGGGCAGGCGGTCGTGCACCAGATGGAAATTTCCAGAACTCATCGATTTCCAATCCACCTATACATATGAGCGACTCGCTAGGGGGGGGTAATGCCTTCGAATGCCCCCCCTTGGCGCCGGCACTGGGTTGGCTGATCTAGCTGCATTAAATTCTTTGGAGATGACAAGTAGAGCAGTTTCAGTAAAGTGCGCAGCCTTGAACCCAGGCTGGTGAGGGTCCTGAAGCCTGTTTTGAGAAAGAAACAAGCATGTTTTGAGAAAGCTTTTTGCAGCACTGTACTTCAGCTTCAGTATTCCTGTTTCCTTTTATGTGTAATCACCAGTTTGCAGAAAAAGAGCCCCAGTTCATGCTTCTGCCTCCACACTTCATTCTGGATGATGTACCAAGAAACATACATGCATCCCTGTCAGCAAATATATTAAGAATTATTACCAAAGAGTACTTATGTTTTTGTTTCGTCTGACCCGAGCACGGACTTCCAAGGTTTCTGATGTGTCAAAATTCTTGTGTGTGCAGATTTGAAAAGTGCATATCTGTGCGTTTTTCCAACAGAGAAGTGTTGTGTGGGCTGAAGAAGGTGGTTGTGGTGCAGTCCATTGCCTATTGTAGTTCCTGCTGCTTTCAGGATGTCCTGCAGTTCTTTTTTACTGCTGGCGTCTCTCTTACCTTCCTTATCATTCATCTGAAAGAAATCTTACTAGTGCACCTACATTCAAGACATTCTGCAGCTCTTTTTGAGTTACTGCTGGTTAATCTCTGTTCTGAGAGAAATCTTGCCTGTTTGTTGTGATTTAGTGACTTTTCAACTTGCACATTACAGAACCAATTGTACTGGCAGGGATGCTGCTCTGTAGTTTTTTTTTTGTAGAATTATTTAACAATAATGATTCTCTGTGAATGTCAGAAAGCTCATCCACCTTCACAGTTGCCATTTGTTGCATGACATATCTTCCCAAACAATGGCAACATCTTTTATAATGACACAAGGTTGCAATTTGCATAAGAACATTCTTTGCAACATTTTTAACCATAACATACGTGATCATCTATTTTTTTTCCATACATCATTATGCTTTTTCACATGATAACACACGTTATTGTCATTGTACATGCCATTCAAGCTTGCATAAATTGTGACAGATTTTTCTTTCCTTTCAGTTATATACAAGTGAACATTTCAGCCTGAATCCTCACTCCTCCTCATTTGATCAGTGCAGTCATATCATCTGTTAATGTACCTACAGCTTCATTAGTCATGTTTTGATAAAATGGTTATGAGTGCACACCCACTGAGGACTTTTAGAAGCAGTCATTTTAACCAAAGTGACAAAGTGACACTTTATAAATTTACAGAGTAAATTTATAAAGTGGATTATAAAGGTTAAGGATATTAAAGGTTAACATCTTTGACGGATCCGCAAGAGTAGCTAATTTTTTTTTCAGCTTATCTTGTATTACGAGAGCTGTCTGTAAAATATACCATCACTACTCAGACACTAAAATTCTTTCCAATGCTTCAGTGTTTTAAGGCTAAAAACCCGGAACAGGAGGCACCTGCTTTGAATCCTGGAAGGTTAACCAGTAGTGTTGACTTAGTACCAGAAGGCTCCAACCCTTACCGCTCCTGCCCTTCCTCTGACAGCTGCCATTGTGCTGTCGAACAATGCATTTTACCCCAAGTTGCTGCAGGGGTCTTTGGTAGGGTGAGGTACTGATATAAAGGTTTATTTGAAAGTTCCATCATCCATTGTGAAGTACAAGGCTTTGAGGAGTTATCTTCAAAGATACAGAATTAACAAAGAACGCTCAATGACGAAAGACCATCACCAAGGACACAACCAGAAAAAAAGGTGTGAATTTCTATTCACATAAAGTTTGTCACCTTTTTCTCTGAGACTATTTGAACAATTTGAGGCTGAGGTCCTGCCATGAATTGTCAAGCTTTGATAATGAAAACTACAGAACTTCAGCAAGCAAGACTTTGTTAGGTTTATGTTTTACTGAATGTTAAACCAAAACCACCACTAAATATGCTAGAACTCTAAAATCTGACCATATGTGGCCATTTGATATATGAAACCGCATTCATGTGTTTGGTCAATTTACGCTATTAGCAAACATAATATTTAGAAAGATGACAAACCTCTATTCTAATTAGGCAATTCTGAATAGTTTGTGACGAACTTGTAAGTGTAACATTCCCAGAGGCCGCTGTTGTTTAAGTTTTGGATTTAAGGACTTTTAAGTTGACACACCTAAGTTTTATTAATCACAGCAGCTGTTTTGTGTTTAGTTTGTGTATTTAAGTGACCCTGAGACCCCGTTTAGTTGTCTATTCTCCCTCACATTAACCTTTGTTGTGCACCCGTCTTCTGTTTGGAAAGAGTATCAGCCCTCGTGCCTTGTTTTTGTTATACTTATAAATAAAGAGAACTTAAGTATGGAAGTTTGTGTGTGTGCCTCCTGCCTGGGCGGAAAGCAGCAAAGTGTGACAGAAGAACAGACCATACAAGGCACAGCAGACATTGCCATGGGTCCATGGGAACCCATGGCCAACTGGGTGAGTGGGACACTGTGGCTCTGGCAGGGAGAGGAAGTCGGTACACCCCACAGGAGCTGTTGGGGTACATTAGCTCGGAGGACGAAGGGGTGATCTACAGCTGGAGTGGCCGACCGGAGGACTCCGGAATTTTTCACGGACCTCTTCGTCTCCAAACGGGCTAAGAAGCCACGGAGGCGGAGGGGATCGCAAAAGCCCCGGATCCTACGATCGGCTGCTCCAGGCATCCCAGCTGTCCTCCCAGGTGAGTCCCCACACACTCAAGCCCGACTCGTTCGGTGAATTGAGCTCCATGCTGGTCCAGTGGGTCCTACTTGCACACAGTGCAGACTCGCGGACCTGTGGCAGAGCCAAGATGGCGGCTCCCATAGCGGCTGAGAGGGAGAAGGAGCTTAACCAGCAGCCCAAATTCACCACTGAGCAGCCTAGCCAGCTGCTCCAGGAAGCTGAGCGGCCGAGCCCTCCGTCCACCACTGCCTCAGAGGAGGTTCAGCAGAGCTTTGAGGAGCTACAGGGCCAACTGGATTGGCTAGTGGGGTGAATCGCAGACCTGGGAATTCCCCTCGGCCAACAGCCCTGCACAGCCATGCTCGCGAGCGACGAGGCTATGCTCCCGGCCCACAGGGCCGTGCAATCCAGCCAGCAAGGGGTTCAGGAACTACAAAGCCAGCTGGAGTGGCTCGAGGGGCTGATTGCGGACCCAACACCAATCGTAGAGCCAAGCCGCCATGCCATTGAGCCAAGTCGCCGCGCTCCAGGGCCAAGAAGCTCCGGCTCCCGAGAGGGTATGTGCAGCTCCTGTTCCGGCTCCCGGACAGCTTCGGCCTCCCACACTGGCCCCATGGCAGCTTCAGTCTCCAGAGGCTCCTGAGGCCCACAGCACTCCTGAGGCTCCAGAGGCCCGCTGCACTCCTGAGGCTCCAGAGGCCCGCTGCACTCCTGAGGCTCCAGAGGCGCGCTATCCTCCAGCAGCTCCTGAAGCCTGCTGCACTTTAGACCCCGGTTCCTGCCGTGGCTTCTGCTCCTGTGATCCCTGTTCCTGAGGCAACGGTTCCTGGTCCCCGCCGCCTCCTTGGCGGGGTCTTGGACCGCCTGACGCTCCAGTGGCACATTTTTTTGGAGGGTGGGTGCCGGCAGAGCCCCATGAAGTTGCCCCAGATATTTTTTGGGGGGTCATTAAAGGGGATCCACCTCGGAGGGGACCCCCGAGGGAGGCTCTGATGGAGCGGGGCCTGCCCTGGACGATTGGGAAGGGCCCTCAAGTGGAGCCCATTTTTGTTTTCCGTCCTCCGCCCAGTCAACGGCCACTGATTAAGTTTTAGATTTATGGACTTTTTTTAAGTTGACACACAGGAGCTGTTTTGTGTTTAGTTTGTGTATTTAAGTTATGCTGAGACCCTGTTTTGTTGTCTGTTCTCCCTCACATTAACCTTTGTTGTGCACCTGTCTTCTACTTTGGAAAGAGTACTGGCCCTCATGGCTTGTTTTTGTTTTACTTATAAAGAGAACCTAAGTATGGAAGTCTGCGTGTGTGCCTCCTGCCTGGGCGGAAAGCAGCAAAGTGTGACAGTAAGATGTAGCTTGTGTTGTAGCTTGGGTTTATTCTTTTTCAAAGCAAACTATAACATCCAGAAGACTCACTGTTGTGATATGAATCGGAAGCACTGTAATATCCCGTTTGCATTTGCAAGAGACTTTCACACCTCATCCATCTTCTGACTCTGGGCTGGAAAGGGTTACTCCGGACTGCTAAATCTTTGAAACTTGAGAGCCGATGAGGAAGAGGAATGAGAGAGGGGGGATTTTGAGAGACTGGAGTTCGATAGCTTCCCTCCCTCTCCCTCTCCCTCTCTCTTTTTCTCTCTCTGGTTGTCTACGCTCCTGACAGACAGCCCAGTGCCTCAGTGGCCTTTAATGATGCCGCTGGTCAGACATAGTGCAATGGCTGGCGTACAGTGAGCACCAGCAGATCACTGTCACTTTCTTGGCCCTTGGACTACTCCGAAGGCCCCACTTCCTTGGCAGAGCTGAATCAGCCTTGAAAAATGCAACGCAGCTGAGTCATACTTCCTAGTGGATATGACAATGCTTCCTCCACAAGGCTGATCTGCATTCCCCTCCCCACGCTTCACATGTTAAAGGGACGGAGCATGGAAGAAGTGAGCAACACAGAGAGCAGCAGAGTCTCAGAGTGAAACCTACATGGCAAGTCATCTGTTACCACTCCAAAACAATCTGAGTCAAGCCAGACTTGATTCATAGACTTGCACTGAGTGAGTGAGCAACACGAAGTGAACTTAAGAAGCTCAATGAAAGAAGTAATGGTCCTCTGTTACTCTTCGTTGACTCCTCACAACAAGAAGACGGAGATGAATCTCTTGAGTAATTACTAAGCTGCAGAGCGCTGCCAAGTGGAAATTTCTGCTCACTGTGTGTGGTGGATGAGTAAACATGCAGAGCCCCAGTGCGTCGGACACACACACACACCTTTGTCAAATGTGACGTAGTATTCGGCAGGTGCCACTTGTTCAGCAGCAGGATCTTTACTCTCTGTTTTGTTGACACACAACGGCAAACCATAAAAGACAACGGCCCTTGTCCGCGGAGTGACGCTGGCAAAGAAGAGCAGCCACCACTGAACTGTGCCATTGATGTCATCCAGTCATATCTGAACCATCATCCAGCGCAAAACACGTCACAAGCACAATACAATTATATTTAATACGGGCTGCAATACAATGGAACAAAGTGATCACTTTCCTTCGCACACATGTACCCCCTTCTCATAGATTTACACAGAGACTTCTCAGTGCCAGACAGATGCTTTGCTAACAATGCAGATTTTAATTATGAAGCAACGTCTTTGGAAAAAAAGGTTTTGCTCTGTGTTAAGCCTTTAAACAGCGTGGGCCTACACTTAATTTCCTCGTATTTATAACTAACCTATTGGTTGCATAGTTGTTCATGAGCATTTACTGAATAAAATGTTTTTACAATAACTGAATCAAAAATCTTGCAAGTCAAGCCATTTGTGCAGAGGTAGAAAATCGCAGCTTCTGAAGTTTAAACCGTTTATGTCCTCAAATTGTGCAATCTCAGTTATGCAGAGATGTAGGTAAAAAATTCACAGATTTATTTCACGAACTTCAAGAAAATCTAAGAAACTAATACACAGCTGTTACAGTGGTACCACCCTGATTTCTTTGGTATTGGTTCTACCCTTTGTAAATAGCAGCAGACGACGTAATAGCCATTTCCTTCATGTCCACCTAACACTGTTCTAGAACATTCTACTCCGTTCACACTGATACATTTCGTCCGTCAGTTATTATGCATAAATGGTGTAAAGTCAGCTGCGTTGTTTCTTTTTTTGGGGAATGATGGGCATATCATGGCCATACAAGGTTACTTAACCTCAGGGAACATTGTGAAGGTGTGGAGTGAGATGTGACTCATAGAGGGACAGGAAAACTCTTGCTTTTGCTTTTGAATTTCACCAAAGAAGTCTGTGTATGGGAGAACTCCACTGGTGGCGGGAGCGGAGTGGTGGAGACTGCCTCTGGGCGGATCGGGAGTGGCTGAGAGCAGAATGCAGGCCCAAAGCCCCTGAAGATGTTCTGTTAGTGTGCCAGCACTGCCACACTGATTCATCACCCATGCACCTCAGCCCGAAGGCTCCAACAAACCCCATTATTTAACATGCGGTATCAACCCTCATCCTTTAGATCAGAGATTCCTAACAGCTGACACACTGTCCAGAGAAGATATGGTGGTTTTGCAGCCTTTTGCTCACAAACAACCAGAGCAGAGCAGAAGGCCAGTTTTTAGTACAGTGCTCTTTACTCAAGTAAGAGGCCAGTTTTTAGATGAACTGGTCAAATGACCTGGCAATATTTTTACATAATTTTTTTAATCATTTATAAATGTAATGCCAATTTGTTCATCATAAAGTCAAAACAAACTACCAAGAGAACTAATGCATTTAAAGCACAGCCCCTCTCCATGCTATATGTATATATTTTTAAAAAAATAAAGGTTTTCGTCTGGTTCTTGTCATTACTGTCGTGAAAAAATTCAGACTCTGTATATTTCTCTAGAATGGGGCATTTCAGATCAACCCATTCAGAATAATGACATTGTTTACATATTTACAACTGAATTCTGCTGAAATTTCTGAAATTGGGTGGAATTCCCCCTTACTTGAGTACATTTATCATGTAAGCCAATAGAAATGACTCGGCCTTTCACCTATTTAGCTCTGTATTAATCAGTGTTTGTGAGGAGTATGAATGAGTCATGTGGAATTACACTTTCTCCAGAAACACAGCTTTTGACACTGACCTTTAAACACATGGCAGCACCATGTTAAAGGGAAATTCCACAAGGTTTTCAGAATGTCTGCACAATTAAATCGTTAAGATGTAAACAAAGTTTGATGTGAAATGCTCCACTCTAGAGAAACTCACCCAGTCAGCAGCGGTGATGGGAACCAGACGTCAGAAGCAGTGAACGCCTCTCCCTCACAGCAAATGAATGGACACATGGCCAGATGCCCACAACACTGTTTTAAGATAATTTTCAATAAGGTTTGGGTCAAAAACCTACTTTTAAAATCCATTTATGGCAGAAGGGTACATGCAGTCTGGAAAGAACTAGCATTATTATTAGCATTATTTCACCGTTATCTGAATGAAATATAAAAACTCATGAGACATGCATTGGGTCACTGGTCATTTTGGAGAAGCAAATAAAACAGCTATATTTGTGCTGTAGGCATTGTGCCCTGTGTTTCCCATCACCACTGTAAAGAAGTCAGAATGTTATCCATTTAACAGTAAACCTCTCTAAATGACTGCTTATGTCTGAAAAAGAGCATGTAGGCATTTTGAAAAACTGGTGGATTTTTCTTCAAAATGTAGACATTTTGAAAAAGTGCTCAAGACCTCCTGTCATACACAAATACCCATTCAGTGCACAGTAACAAGTTACTGGGGGGCATGCAGTGGTGTAAATGGAGTTGTGGTTGTCAACACTGCCATCACGTGGATTTAGGCTCCACGATCTGCTTCACCCTTTATGTTCCACGAGAACCCCCTGCTTTTGTCTCACAATTGCCCCTCCAAGGAACATATGAGAAGCAGCCACTGGTTTAATCCTGCTCTGAGTGTGTCTTTGGGGTTAGATGCGCCAGGATCCTTTAAGCCATTCCTCACATAACCTATAATCATTACAACACAAGGACCTGCCTCTCATCCTTGTTTCTCTCAGGCGAGACCATGTGCTGAAATATAATCCAAGGCTTCCTATGAGTCAACTCATCAGCATGGACACTAACCTGACTGGTATGCGGGGGAATTCAGAGCTGTAGACCCCTAACAGCCGAACTTAAGGCGATAGTTTACCCTCCAGAAGTCACTACACGCCACTTTTCCTCTTCCATGAGCCAGCAAAGGGGGTCAGTCCTCAGCTGAAATCAGCCCAGCACTGTCCGCACGACCCTGGCTGCCTACACCTTGCATTCACAACGTTATGCAACTCGTGTTGAAGTGTATGTGTGTGTATGTTCTGGCCTAAAAAAGCCTGACCCTGCTACCCTCTCCTGCACCCCCTCAGGTATATTTGGTTTAGTCACTGTCAGTAAACTTAGGCTGCAGCAGTGACTCATTAGTCCGCTGTACACACAAGGCTAGCCTGGTTGGCTCTACTTAGCCTAGAGCAGCTCACTGCACTGCCATTTCTGCACATGAAGTGATGGACCAGCTAGCGTCATCCCTTAATAAAAATAATGCTTGGTCAAAACTCTGAACAGGATTCTGCATGGTCACGACTCAGGAAGGCCATCAGTGGATGGAGATTTTCAGGTAGTTGTAGTGAAACTGCAGGGAGATTTTCAGGTGGTTGGAAAGCTCCTAAAGGGATATTTTAAGCTTTTTAAAGAGATACTGAAGGGAGATTTTCAGTTTTTTGAAGTGAAACTGAAGGGAGATTTTCAGGTGTTTGGAGTGATTGTTTAGCACATGGCTAACATTCTCAACGAACACTAATCAATGTTTACTATCACTCAAGACTCAAATATTTTCTGCAAATACATATCTGGTGCTTTTCTTTATATTATGAGCTCTCGTGCATCTGTGTTATTCATAACTAAATAACAAATTATTACTAAAAATCAAACATTCAAAAAGTTGTTCAAAATGCCCAGTCCTAGTAAAAAAAAAAACATGTGTGTTACACTGAGAGTGCCGTGATCTTGGGTTGTTCTGTGTCTTGCTTTTATCTTCTCGTTTGCTCATTGCAGACCTCCGACACTTATTCAGCGTGCTCAATTGACAAAGAGCGACTAGAGCCAGCACTTCCAAACACACTGCACTGACAAAAGCCAACATTCAGCCACTGTGACGGTCATCCTCTAAGGTGCGAGAATGAATTAATCATCTCATTTCTACTTTTTACTAAATCGTGGCTACGATTTAATGATCACAATTGTATGTCTTTAGAGTCACAGCCATGCATTAGGACCCTGTTCCCATACCTTAGTAAGATAAGATGGCCAGCATTATTTTTACTGAGCAGGATCACCAGTGGGGCTCCGCAGTCTCCAGCAGAGCTTCTAAGAAAATGGTTCTAAGAAAATGTGAGAAAACGACCTCTTGTGGGCACATTTCAACTAACTTCAAGGTTATTTGTGAGCTCTACCCATCTGCCCCTTCGGAATGAATGTCTAAGGCGTCTGAAGCAGACCACTCTCTAAACTTAATGTATTTCCTCAATGGTGGCTTGATGACTTGACCAGAGTTCACTTCCTCACATAATTGCCTCCTGTATTTCCTGCTCTTAAATAAATCTCATGTGTTTGCACAAGGACAGCACATATGTGAATCAGAGCAAGTAAAAAAAAAAAGACGGTTTCTGTTCTCTATGAATCATGCGCTTGACTAATGTGCTCTGAATGAACTGGGACTGAGCTGAGCTTTCCCTTCTAGCGCCATCTACCGACCAGCTAAGGCACTTACATCACCCTGCCTGCTACACTCATACAGCTGTCTGTAGCATGACAGAGGAAGCAATAGCTGCAAGTTTCAGCTGTGCTGGTGAATCTTATATATCTTTGTGGCAGCTCAAGTAAAGGCACCACTTTATGATATGCTATGATTGAATGATTGGATGGATTTCTTTCTCTGGATATTATATCTGAAGGAGGCAACACATCCTACGTTCTTGTAAACGTGTTATAACACACAGACAAGCCACCTCATTTATTACACCCACCTTGTATTTACACTGATTGTCCATTGTATCAGGTGCATTTTGTAGTTTACAATTACAGACTGTGGTCCATCTGTTTCTATGCAGCATTCGTCAGCCCACTTTTCCCTTTCATCAATGGCCAGGACCCCCAGTGAGCAGGTATTATTTGGGTGTTTGATCATTCTGAGCACAGCAGTCGCACTGACAGAAAGGTGACGTGTTTTTGTGTGTGTTGCACTAACACAAACTGTGCAGCCTCAATAATTTAACATCTGTAAGGTAAACCAACAGGTGATATGCGTTTAGTAGAGTGGACAGTAAGTGGACACACTGTGTTTCACCACACTGTGATAGACTGATAGACTGATAGATTGTGTCCCATTCTTACATACTGTGGACAGTTATGCTGTGGTTCCAGTTTGTACTTTTTCAT
>JBBPCX010000002.1:8350459-8374054 GCA_037974365.1 Hydrocynus forskahlii
TGATAGACTGATAGATTGTGTCCCATTCTTACATACTGTGGACAGTTATGCTGTGGTTCCAGTTTGTACTTTTTCATGAATGATTTGTTCTGTCAACAGTGCATGTTATTGTGGAGTGTCTCTGACTAAGGAGACTTTAATGCAGACATAATGAAAAGCAGCCTCAGTCCAAGCTACAAATGACTGGAAAAGAATGAGGACAATTGTGGCAGACTGTATGGGTTAAATGTGTCTGTTACCACTGTCAGAGCAAAAATTCATATCTCCAAAAGAGTAACTTTACAGGCGAAGGAAAATGCATTTAGAACTCGATGTAAGTAAATGGAGCAAGACGTTTTTCTAATTCCATTTGAATAATTTATTTTGTAATATTCATGATGATATTTTGACACAGTGTAAAAAAAAATAGCTGGTATTTTTTAGTTATGTAAAAACAAGAAATGCCTTCTACTAGACTTCAAAAATGACAATGCGGATTCACTTCCATTTGCCCAGAACAACATTAGAGAAGTCAGGCACTGGTGTTGGGTGATAACCTTGTGTATCCTGAAAGGGTTGGATAGAGTTAAGATTAGGGCACTGTGCTAATCAGTTCTTCAGCTGTCAACTCAGCAAATCATTTCTTCATCATAAGACTGCCTGATGGACAGTTTGTGTACTGATGTTGCTTCCAGAGCCAGAATGAAACTCTGTGTGCTGAAATCAACAGTCCCATTCTGTGAGTTTGTGGTGGGTTTTTGGAGTTTGCAACTTACAGTTGACTAGGGCGGCACATAAAGGACAGAAATTGAATGAACAGACCTTTTGGAAAGTGGAAAGATCCTATGGCAGTGCCATGTTGAAAGTCACTAATCTCTGCAGGAAGACTCAGTGTTCTGAGACTGCACGGCTATGTGCGTTATTTCATCCACCTGAAAGGAATGGGTGTTGTTGAAATAGCCAAAACAGCACAAAGTAGTTTCACTGCATTTAACCCACTCACCAAGTGAAGCAGCAGGCAGCCACGAACACAGCACCCTGGGAGCAGTGTGTGGGGACAGTACCTTGCTCAAGGGAACCTCCGAGGTGTCACTAGCAGTCTTGGGAATTGAACCCAAGACTGCTTTAACCATTAGGCCACTGCCACTGTGATCAGAAAGTTGTGGTTTCGAATCCCAATACCTTGAGCATGATACCGTTCCCATACACTGCTCCCTGGGCGCCCCCTGTTGGTGGCAGCCCACTGCTTCACTTGGTGAATGGGTTAAATACAGAGAGAGAATTTCACACTGTGTGCTATGCTGTGGTGTGTTCACACGTGACTATAAGGACTCACTTTACTTATTTACTTACTTTACTTGAAACCTCTCCAAAATGGTAACTCTACATTGGAACGAAAATTCTCCTTTCAATGTAAGTTAATGTAACAAGACTTCATTCCAAATAATTAGATTTTCATCAAAGTAAACCACTTCTGTTGCTCCAGTGGTATTGAACTGTTTCAACAAAGGTTCTGTAAAACAAAGGTTCTGTAAAACAAATAAATAACTATATTCAAACTAATGTAATGAGGCTTGGAGTCTTTGAAATGACAGCAAGAATATATGAAGGAGGGAATGTCAATAGTATTGCTCTAGATGGGCAACAAAAAATCCACAAGTATATCTAAAATATGGACCCTAAGGATGCGCTGCAAAGTGAGTGGCTCCTAAATGAAATGGGACGAACCGCAGTTGGTGGTGAAAAACAACAAGGCTACAATCCTGTGGCTCTTCCAGATCCAGGCAAAAAAAAACCAATAGCAACAGCAAAGCAACCAGACAAAAAGATAATAGACAATGAGCAGAATACAGCAGTGGGGACAGATGAGGCCAACTCAAGTGATCAATAGAGGATCAAATAGAGAGACTAGGGAGAATGGGGAAGGTTAAAACCAAGGTAAACCCACAGGGGCAAACTAGCAGGAAAAGCAGCTTCAACAGACACCAGGAACAAAGACTTCAATCTCAGTTCACAGTGCTATAGTCTTGGCATTGTAAAATTACAGCCTCCAACATTTGGAAGGTAGCCCTAAAAAGTTAGAGGCGATAAATCACCAACAAGAAAAGACGACAACACGTGATTTAAATAATAAAAAACATTTGTTAGCCTCCTTTACCCTGTTTATTACAGGACCAGAGCAGGTATTATAAGGGTGGTGGATCCTTCTTGGTACAGCAGTGACACTGACATGGGCGAGTTAGTAACAGAGAAACATGTGGACCACAGATGGTCATGAATTGTAAATTACAAAGTTCACCTGTGTGAGAAGAGAACCTGATCGAATCAGTGAAATCTGCCCATCAGGACAGTAGAAGTGAATACCATTAATTATCTCATTGCGATGACACCCGTCAAGGAGTGGGATATATTAGGCAGCAAAGGAAGTATCAGTTTGTGAAGTGTTGGAAGCAGGAAAATTGGATAAGTATAGCGATTATGCGATGGTGACAAGGAGCAAATTGCGACGGCTAGACGACTGGGTCAGAGCATGTCCAGAGTGACAGGTCTTGGCAGGTGTCCAAACCCACAGAAGAGCCACTGTAGCACAAGTTACTAAAAATGATAATACCGGCATGGAATTTGAAGCTGCCAGGTCACAGAGGGCATCGCAAGTTGCTGCATATGGGACTGCATAGCTGCAGACTAGTCAGCGTGCCCATGTTAACCCTATCCATCACTGAAAGTGTCTACAATGGGCATCTGAACTGGACCATGGAGCAGTGGAAAAAGATGACCCGGTCTGATGAATCATGTTTTTGTTCGTATCATGTGGATGGTGTGTGTGTCGCTTACCTGGGGAAGCTTGAGTCCTGACATTCAGGACGATATAACTTTGACACATACCACCTACCTAAACATCCTAGCAGAAATAAGGTGATATTTAGCTGTATATTTCTATATTTTCTGTTTGGTCCCTCATAAAAAACATCATATAGTGTTGAGATTATATATTATGGACTCCACAAGACCTCTGAAGCTGACACCAAGATGTCAGCAGCTGCTCATTTAAGTCCCGCAAGTTGCAAGGTGATGCTTCCATGGATCAGACTAGTTTGTTTAGCATGTCCCACAGATGCTTGATTGGATTGCGTTCTTAGGAATGTGATCAACACCTTGAACGCCGTTCCAAATACCATTCCAGATCGTTTTTTGCAGTGTGGCAGCGTGCGTAGACCTGCTGAAAGTGTCCACTGCCATTAGGGAATACTCTTCCTTTGACAGGTGCCACTGTAATGAGATAATTCATGAGATAATCTGTCAGTCATTTTCATGTTGTCATATATATGTAGTAATGTTTGAATGCTTTGAAAACTATCCCTATGACATTGTTTGAAAGGATAACTGAACCAACATACATGGCCAAAATGACTTGCAAAAAATAAATACATTGAAAAGTCTATTGAAATAATGTTTTCTCCTTCTTCCCTTATCCAACTCCCAAGTTACTATAAGTAATGTTTATGTATAGTTGCACTCAGCCATACAACCTGATACTCCCACACAGCTGACTCTTAGGTTTGGAAATGTATGCACCCGAGGACACCCCCCCCCCACCTTTTGTGTGGAGCCACGTTTGGGGCGGAAAGCCACCATCCATTCATGCAGGGAGAGGAAGAGTCTCCATGACGACAGTGGTTATCTGCATCCTACATGGGTTTCCTGTAGAGGTGTGGTGTTCTGCAGCAGGGTTTGTGATATTGTTTGCTCACTGTAGCACCCACAAGCCTTCAGTGGCCAACCTGTTTACGGCGCTGTTGGTTCCCGAGCTTCTGGAGGTGTTTTAGCCATGCTGGGATGGCACTGAGCTGGCTGGAGCCCAGGCCTGCCACTCAAAGCCTGTCAGGGCCGTGGCTGCAGGTTGGGCTTCTCTGCTTCGCGCTGCTTCTGGTGGCCTCAGACCCCTCTCCTGTCACACAAGCCAAATCCTACAGCTTCGGGAGACAATTCCTGGGTTTGGATAAATGCAATGCCTGTGTGGGCACCTCCATTTGCAAGAAGTTTTTTAAAGAGGAAATAAGGTAAGACACCGATCTAGTAGAAGAAGCCATTTCGATAGTCAATAACAATATTTTTGCACTTATACAAAAATAAGGTATAAGTATAATCTGATACTTTGGGTAATCTGCATTTTTCTTCTCGTTCAAAGTCGAGAGCTAAAACAACAGCAAAGAATTTCAGACGTCTATTTTCTTCAGCTCTTGAAGCATGTGCTGCTTTGTGGATCAACCACAATTAGTTTCCACCCAGATTGCTGCTGATTGCTAAGAAGATTAATTTCTTTCGCACAGTGGTGCCGTTAAGCCCTTCTAAAATAGAGCCTGAACAAATTATAAGATAATTGATAACAAAAAAAAAGCGTGAAAACAATAATTCTGAAATCATTTACAGAAGAGGCTCCCAAACCAGTCATGAAGGACCCCCTTGCCCTGCACACTTTGGTGTCTTCTCTCCTCTTAACACACTTGATCCAACCAGTTACTTACCCTGATGTTCTTGAGCTGAATACTGGCGTGTAAACACTAAAATGTGCAGTGCAGGAGGGTCCTCCAGAACTGATCTGATTTGCAGGCTTCTCTATCCCTAAAAAGTGGTCATTGTTACGGGAACTTTACTTGATTTTGGAGCAGATTTGAAAGGTGGCTGTCCTATCAGCTGGACATGCCCTCAGCCAACAGGACATCCTATGAGGGGAACTACACCGATGACTCAGAGACTTGGAGGCCCGTGGTGCTGTCCCGCCTGGTTTCCCCCCACCTGCACGAGCTGGCCGACAAAAGCATTTGCAGGTCAGCAGGCAAAAGGTCCTGCAGCATTGAAGCTGTTCTGAGAGCCACCCAGCGCTTCCAGAGATGGACGGACTCCAATCTGCTTCTGCCCAGCATGGTGCAGGTGTGTCTCTGTCCTGAGTACTGCTCTACTAACCACAGCATTCCAGCTACAGGCAGAGCCATTTATTCTCCTCTCTGCTGAGCTCATGGTCATTGATATCTTTACTCCAGAATGTCTGTATCCCACAGTGTGTGTAGCACAGCATACAGTTGTGTATGATACTTTGGACACTAGGAGATGTCTGAACATTTGATTATTTATTTGCTGGATTTAAGAAGTTAGGGGGAAAAAAAAAAAACAATGTGGGAGGTGCATTATTTTTTGCACCTTTGCCATTTTTTAATAAGACCCTTTGGCTGAAATCCCAACCTTTAAATGTTTTTGGTAAAGAACTAACAGTCTTTTTCTTCTAGATGTTGGTTTTCCATGTTGTGCCTGTATGAGAAATTTTAATAATTTTTAATATAATAAATTATTTTCAATACTATTTCAATCTGGTGAGGGTGAATATCATTTCAAAGCCTTAGTCCTCAGTCCGTTTCTTGACGTTGATTCTGATGTATGTTTTGAACAACTTTCTTCTTCAGTTTCTTCACTGACTGTGTGACAATAGCTTCCAGAATTTGTTTTCCTCTCATCTAAACCAACATCTCCTGCACCACTGGCTGCCACACAACCCTGAAGCATAATAGATCCACCCTGAAGCATAATAGATCCACCCTGAAGCATAATAGATCCACCCTGAAGTATAATAGATCCACCCTGAAGCATAATAGATCCACCCTGAAGTATAATAGATCCACCCTGAAGTATAATAGATCCACCCTGAAGCATAATAGATCCACCCTGAAGCATAATAGATCCACCCTGAAGCATAATAGATCCACCCTGAAGCATAATAGATCCACGGCATAGCTCCTGGCAAGGTGTTCTTTTATGGAAATGCTTATTTCAACTTAGGTGATCGCTGCAAAATGGTGTATTTTTTTGTTTCATCAGACTGCAGCACTTGATTCCAAAATGTTTACCTTCTGAAGACCCTTCTATGTAGATTATGTTTATACAACACCACAGCACAGTGGGCCTGTGCCAGCTAAATCTTCCTGTAGGCACTTGGCAACGATGTGGAGGTATTTGCATACAAGACCCGTCTGATTTTTCTGATATTTTTCTTCCTCTTGTCTTAACAACTTTTGAATGAGATTTTGAACTGTGATCATTGCAAGCAAGAAGTATTCAGATATTTGGGAAGTATCTAATGTCTTAGATATTTAAGGTATTAGACGGGACAGTCAGTGATCTTTAGTCTTGGATCCTCAGTCAGCTGCCTGGATGAGCTCATGACTGTTAAGTGTAAGTACAAGACCATGAGAGGTTTGAAAGGTCACAAAATTTACTGTGCTTAAAAACTGTCTACGTCTGAATTAGATTAACACCTAATGAGCCAAATGAGCTCTGAGATCTTAAAACCAGCACTGGTGAAATGACTGAAAAAGGGTGCACATGGCACATTTGATTTTATTAGCTTGTCCACTGCTTCATATCAGAACTGTTGTCTGCAGGGTCTGGCCTCTCCAATGCTGCGCTGCCCGTCTCAGAGGCTGCTGGACCGAATCGTGCACCGCTATTTTGAGGTGGCTGACGTGGGCAGTGTGCAAATGAAGCACTTCACCACCAAAGACAAGCTCCGCTTACTCTACACACTGGCCGTCAATCAACATCCTCTTATTCTACAGGTATAAAGCAATGTCAACACACTCGATGATGCATGCTGTGTTTCAATGGTGTGTCCAGCTTTGACTCTGGAGGGTCTTAGAAGGGCCGCAGCAAATTTTTGGCAATTTGTCTAAAAAGACCAAATAGAGCACTGAACACCTTGCTCTACTTGCTCAATAAGTAAATGGACAAATAAGAGCCATAATACAGGTGTGGTTTTTTTTCCCCAAATGGCAAAACCAATATAATTGTCCCACCAAAGGTACAACAATGATCTTCAATTTAAATGTATACCGCATTCACTTTTTCAAGGTAAATGATTTTTTTTTAAATGAACTGAATGCCTCAAGTCGGTTATTTTACTAAAAACAAAGAGAATTGCAACAGATTATGATACAATTCTGTTCCCTGACTAAGGTATTAACGATGTACCCTGCAGTGACGAGCATTTCCTGAGAGCTACAGTTTAGTACCTTTATTTCCCCCCCTAAAAGAGCACCTGTGTAATCCAGGTGCCTTAGATGAAACATTTTATAAGCTATACTATTATAGCTCTAAACCTCTGACTCAGCCCACTAGTTGAGTTCTTCTTTATAACCCAGAACAAAAGCAAACACATAAAAGCGGCTTCCTCCAGGCCTCCCATGCATCCTGTTTTTCCCTTGACTCAACCTCTGCTCTCGTAGATGTTTCCAGGCACGGAGGGCTGGCCCTTCCCCCGCTATCATGGCTCCTGTGGCAGGATGATGGTGTGGGCAGGCTCCAGGCCCTTGAAGACGCTGTACTCTTCACCGCTGGCGCAGCGGGCGGACGCGGCCTACCAACTCCTCCACATCGCCCAGAGCCTGGCCTTCAACAGCCTCCGCTTCAACCTCTACTACAGCGCCGCTTCAGAAGACATGTTCGGCACCGTGGAGGACGGCAGGCTCTTCATCAGAGATGCCAGCACCATCGGAATCATTGACCTGCACGAAGGTGAGGCTTTTTAAAATTGTACTATGCGGACAATCGTAACGGGGTGAATGCTGGTAAAGCTGATTAGCACAGTTTAATTAAAGAAAACAGCTGTAGGCTGCATCTTTAGAACGTCAGTTAGATTAGCTTTTAATTCCGTCTTTAACATGGCTTTTACATCCAGTGATAGAACAACTACAATAATATATGATATTCACTGAGGAGGAAATATAAATCATAGATCAGATTGGACTTTGAAAAGTGGTTTCAAAACTTTAAAAGTTTTTGGACTTTTTTGAGATGTGCCACCTTCAACATAAAACCTATCTAGACAGGACAGAGACAATGTTCAGAAACATTCCAGATAAACAGAGCTGCATGGACAAACATAAACAGAAGAAAGACATACACTTCAAAAAGGTGCCATCTTATGTACTAAGACATATCCTAAGACTAAATCTGGGAAAACGTGCTTAATGAGATCCTTTAGTAGGTGCAATTCAAATCTGACCATTGCATGTCGTTTGTAAGGCTGAGGGTGGCTACAGAGCCGCTTGGAACTAGCATCTCATACTCTTTCCTCTTTTTTTAAAAAACATTTTTATGCTGCTTAGAAACTTGCCAAAGCTTTTGTTGTGTGCTTTGAATTAAAGCTCAATCGCAAGCCAGTTCAGTCCCAGCTCACAAATAAACTAATGAATAAAAGCATCAGGCGACCAGGCCAGTGCTGGTGTTTGTGTTGCCTACATGTACAGTGGCTTAGGGGTTCTTGTTTCTCCATAAAGGCTACGCTGGCACCAAACACCAATTCCAGTCATGCTTGTAATCTTAGTGATAGAACAACATAATCTGCCTGGGCGGTTTAGATCAAGACAAACACAAAATTCTCCCACACAGTCGTTGCTCCCGGCATTTACGACCTAATGAGTAGCCCGCTGGATCTACTGCACTTTGGTGTTGAGAAATAACTGCATGAAGATTAACAGATAGGAATGGCTTAGGAAAGTCTTTTTTATTATTATTTAAAAGCCATACATTTAATATAAGTATTGAATGGCTTTGTCTCTTTCCCAGAGAAAACATCTCATGGAACTTTACTTTCTAGACCTTTTCTCTTTCTCTCTGCTTACAAAACTGATAAATAAAATATATTTTTAATATAGTGTCTGAAAAATATGGTGTCTATATTAAAAATATAGGCAAAAACAACAAAAATAGTTGTTCTTTATAATAAATCTGCATCCATGGGGTGTCACAAGAGTGATCATAAAAGACATTGCCATTGATTAGGAAAATTTATGCCACAAGCAGCAATCATGGCGATGGTTCCCAGGGACAATATTATCATGAACTCACAGCAGGGCCTTAGCAAACACCTTAAATGTGTTTGGGAAAAGTAGGGTTGCACGAATGATGCTAAGAACGCCATACGCACGGTGAAGTATGGAGGTGGGAGCATCATGATGTGTTGCTGCCTGTCTATAAACAGCACCGAGGCATTACACGCCGACAGAAACTTAAATGGGTGATTTAATTATTTCCATGTTAGAGGAGAAAATATTAGAGGAGAACTGAAACTTAGTGGCTAAAATATGGAAGAGATTATTCCATATTTTATCAAGTCAACATTATTAAAGTCAACAACCTCAAACATGCATCCAGTATACCATGATGATTTGAAGATGGTTTACCAAGAGGAATAAGCCAAAATTGAACCAGTGTGTCAAAAAGTTAATTACTTCTTAACATTAATGTCTTGAGGCAGTAATTGCCAACAATAGCTTTGCACCTAATGATATTAGTCTGTGGTTTCTTTTGTTAAAAAAAAACTATTTATGCATTTGAATGGATATATTTTTCAAATTTAAAAATCAAAATACATGCATGTGTGCACATAAAGTGGGTACATACAAACATTTGTCACAACATAAAGACACCAAATCTGATTATCTGATTATCTGATTACAAGGGATGGAATATATTAAACAGCAAGTGAGCAGTCAGTTCTTGGAGTTGATGTGTTGGAAGCAGGAAAAAATGGGCGAGTATAAGAATCTGTGTGACTTCGACAAGGGCCAAATTATGATGGCTGGACGGTGGAGTGAGAGCATCTCCAAAGTGGCAAGTCTTGTGGCGAGTTTTCGTAATGCAATGGTCCAGGTAAACACAACTGGAGAACCAGCAATGAGGTCATGGATGTCCAAGGCTCTGGTGGTGGAAGGCCAGGTATGTTTGTCTCATTTACCTAGGGAAGAGATGGTAGCCAGGAAGCACTATGGGAAGAATACAAGCCAGCAGAGGCAGTGTGATGCTCTGCTGGGAAACCTTTGGTCCTGACATTCAGGTGGCTGTCTAAACATTGTTGCAGACCCCTTCATGACCATGGAATTCCCTAATGGAAGTGGCCTCTTTCAGCAGGATAATACTTCCTGACACACTGCAAGTATTGTTTAGGAATAGTTTGAAGAACATGACAAAGAGTTCAAGGTGTTCATTTCACCTCCAAATTTCCCAGATCTTAACCTGATCAAGCAAGTGTGAGATCTGTTGGACAAACTAGTCCAACCCAAGGAGGCCACCTTGCAGCTAACAGGACTTAAAGGATCTGCCGCTGACAGAAACTACAGCACACAAGTCTTCTAGAGTCCAAGTTTTGGTGGCACAAGGAGGGACCTACACTGTATTAGGCATGTGGTTTTAATATTATGACTGACTGGTGTACAGTAAACCCTCACTTTACTCAATAACTAATTGTTCACTGAACCCCCGCACTGATATCCTCCACCTTTTTTTGCTTTTGTGACGTCTGGGCCTCGTCCGCCACAGCTCCTCCTCCTTGTGCTGGGTTGCTAAGCACCACCCAAACATAAACAACGCAGCACGAGGAGGAGGGGGCGTGGTGGACGAGGCCCAGATTTTTCATGCATTTTAGTGCTAAATTATTAAGAAAAATATAATTTACTAATTTCGTTACATAAATATTACCATGAATTCAGCTACATTTTCATATAAAAATAACAAAATGTTTTGGTACTGTCCAGAGACCACAAAGTAAGCGCTGTACTCAGAGGCGGGAGGTTTGAAAGTAGCCAATCCAAGAACACCATTTATTTCTCCTTGCTGCTGATTGGCTACTGCCCTTTGACACAGCTGCAGTTATTCTTAAAGCCCTGCATTTTTATTACTGCGAATTAAACGACTGTATTACTGCATTTACCTGCTTATACCAAAGAAAATGCCTGTGCATTAATTACAGTACAGTCACACAGGGGTAACACTGGTATTTACATTCTAGCACTGCAGGAGTTCAGTGTAAACTGTACAGTACGAACACAGGTTTACCTTTACATTTTCTTTAAGGGTAATGTATTAAGCTGAGTTCAAAATGAAATTAAAGTGTTTTGGGAGCATATCTGGGGCATGTTTAGGGTTTACACTATAAAAATAGGCAATTTTTTTTACCACATCATGTTTTTTCACTATACACGGGTGCTTAGGGAACATTTACTGTATACTGGAAGTTTGTCTGAATACTTGTTTCCCCCTTACTGCACTTTAACAGCAATGAGGCTTAGATGGGGTTAATGAAGATTGCCTTAATAATAAGTCTGTGGTAATTAGAACATAATGGCCAAATACCTTCCACAGGATTCTGGAGAGAAGGAAACCCACAGGTAAACCACAGCGACGTCTTCTCCTGTCTGAGCGGCTCCTGTCAGCAGACTGTTCCCTGTGAACACGTTCGTCCCTCTCAGAGTTTCACTCAGCTTTGTAGACACGTCCTTCCTAAGCTGCTCTCCCCTGCGGACGTGAAATCAGCTGGACTGACCAAGACGACCCTCACAGAGATGGCTGTATGTGCAGACCACTCCCAGTCTGACCAAAGGATATTTAAAGCTGTCCAAGTCCTGCAAGGAACACTACAGGCCTTTAGGCCATGCAGTCATGACTATGGGTACAGGTATCCTGAATGCAAGTACAGTGACAAGTTCTAGAGAACTGAACTAAAAAGATGGAATAAGGTTACCTGTAAAGAGTCTTAAGGCAAAGAACACTTTCTTCCAGCCAAAGACTGATTCCACCTCATTTCAGATCACTAGCAATCAAGCTTTTGGAGTGCAATTTCATCTTGTCTATGCAAAAGAGAGTGGGACCCCTATTGGTCAGCCCCGCTTTTCTGATAATTTTTCTTTGTGGCACACCGCAAATGTGAGACTCAGTCAGACCATCTGAACAAATAAATGCTTGGTACATTATGGAAATCACATTTCAGATCCAACTGTTTAATAACCAAAACAGCCACCAGACAATAAAAGAATCTTGATGGTGTCTTCTGTACAATGCTTACTAAGCAGTTTTATTCATATATAGAAAATGTAAAAAGAGATATGTTCAAAACAACATTGCTCCATAAAATTTAATGGCAGGTACTCTTGGAAAAAAAAAAAAAAAACCAGCATTCCATCAACAAATATTTTCAAGCAATAAATATGCATTTATAAATAGTGTAAATTTACAACGAGATTAGAAACATTAAAAAAAATCACAAATTAAAAGTTTACTCCTTAGCTATGTGCAACCCATTTTTCTTTGTGGCTTGGCTGTTTTTTTCTCTTGCTATTTAAAATAAAGGACGAACATATTAACTATTTAAAAAGAAAAAAAAAGATTTACCTTCACATTAATTTTCCATGTTTCAGTTATGTTGCCCAAAGATATTTTACCCAAGAAAGACCAGCTATGCTAGTACTTATTTAGTGGAAAACGAAAACAGAAAGAAATATGGTCATGTATCAGCTCATACATGAGAGAGAACAAAAGAGAACTGAAAACAAAAGAAAAGGAAATAGACATCAGTAGTTTGAGTGATTTTGCAAGTTGTGATATATATATATATATATATATGTATATATATATATATATATATATATACACACACACACACTCACAATTTCTTTACTAATTTGTCCATAGTTTATAGTTTGTCTTTTTTTCCCTCCACTCTAAGGAGTGGTGCTGAGCCAGCCGAAAAACAGTCAGAACAGAGAAGGAGCGGCACCCCCTTCAGTCCAGTGGGGTTGACGCTCCATACTTGGCAGGGTTGCATAGACAAACAGCTTGGAGCCAGCAGCCTTGTGGGATTTGCTACAGAAACCAGTGGTGTAGAACTGGGTCACTTTTCCTGAATATCAGAAAGGGTTATGTTGTGTTCCAGAGGGTGATCCTCAGAACCATTAATGTTAATGTCAAGAAGTGGAGGATGGCAGAGGTGAGGCCTGTTGAGACAAGTGAGAAAACAAACACACGACACATCACGCAAGAGCAGAATGAGTCATCTTGCACTTTAAAAGGCGAGGCATGGCACAATATCTGAATGAATGAAAAAAGCTGAACGCTGACTCACTAATGTGAACTGGTCATAGACCTGCATGAGGTCCTCTATCTTATACTGCTCCAAAACTACGAAGTTGTCGAGGTTATGGCTGCCTCGTCGCGCACAGTCTTGACAGTGCACCACGTAGGTCTTCCGTGAGTTACTCTCACTGGTGACAAACAGCAGGTCAAATACCTCAACCTGCAGATAGAGCAACAGAAACAAAACAACCAGAAAAAGAATTTAAACACATAAAAACAGGTGACAATACACAAACATTCATAGTTACATACATTTGTATGCAAAAGTTTGAACACCCCCAAACAAATGAAATTGATTTGTATTGATGAAGCAAATTAAATACTTTTTCCCTATGTGTGCCGCTGTGTTATGTCAGTAGAGGGTGTGCACTGATTTTGCTTACAAAATCAACAAACCTCAAACCTTTGCATCCACCTATATACATAGATGAAATTTTCATATTGTGAATGTAGAGCCTCCGGGTGGTTTAAGTAGAGGCAGAGGAAACTTGAGGGAAAGGAGTCTTCCTTGGTTGTTAATAAACTAAAAAAAAAGACAAACTTCCCAAAAGCTCATAAACCAACCCAAAGTTTAAACGGGACCTATTATGTAAAACATTTTTTTAAAAACAAGTTATAATAGGTCTATGGGCTTTACAAAACATGTTCATGAATTTCTTTGCACAAAATCAGTCTCACATAAAGAGATATCACCAGCTTAATTACTGACAGTTTCGGTCTCTTTCAAAACGAGCTGTTTCAAGGCTCTGTCCCTTTTAAGCAAATAAGATGTTGCTGGCCACGCCCCACCCATCCCATGCTTAAACTGCGCGTTTAACTTCTGGATTTTACATTAGAATCCATGTCCTTAACACCAGTGAAAGTGTTTCTTTCTTTCTTTCTTTCTTTCCAGCCCTTCAATCTGTGACAGTGGTCCTAGCCTGTATGGTGCCCAGGCTGAAGGGAGGGAGGGAGAAAAAGTGAGAGGTACACTAGGTGGACAAAAGTATCGGGACACTTAACACGCGTGGAAAAGGCAGAAAACAGGTGGTATCCAGCCCTACATGTTCAACAAGATGAACACAACACTTCATGTGTGCCGGTAGACATTGCGCTCGGCTTATCTGTGCGTAACGGCGGATCTTTAACTAATCTGAAGTTGGGGCACATCGGAGTGCGCCTTTCTGTATACGTCCACGGGAACAAAACACGCATTTTACGTCGTGATTGGTGTATTTTCATTTCTTTGCCTTTACCAATAGCGGAGGTTGGTTTATTGTGTTTTGAGCGAGTATTGGCCTGCTGGACGGAGCGAGTTTTTGCCACTGCAGTGGTAAGGCACGGCTGAATTCAGCATACATAAAGCTGCAAAGTCCCAAAATGGCCGCTGAAAGGGGTGACAAGCAACAGGCTAGTGGGTGGGGTCTCCACAGATGAGGGGCGGTTCTTTGCAAATTGGCCCCCACCTGACGTTACATGGGGGCCCTCCGTCCAATCGGCTCGTTTTGAATGGGAATGAAACTGTGAAGAATAGAGCTGGTGATATCTCTAAGTTAGAGTGATTTTGTGCAAAGAACTTCATGAACATGTTTTGTATAGCCCATAGACATATTATAACTAAAGTGAGTTTTGCATAATAGGTCCCCTTTAAATCATTAAATGGGCCAAACTGAAAAGAATTTCTATTATTTTTACTGTTAATATAGTTTCAGGCCATCGTTTACTTTTTGAAATTAGATTCAAGTTAAAAAGTATTCTTGCAAATTTTTTCATGGTTAGGAAGGGATTTTGGGATGCAAAGCCATAATAAGCGTTCAAGAATTACTTCTTATTACTGTTTATTACAATTTGTAATAATTCACTACTTTGCAAAGCAATGCGGTTATCTAAGAATATGCTTTTGTTGCCAAGCAACAACAGTCAAGAGATTTCTCATGAACTTCAGTGTTTTTCGTTTTTTTTTTTAATTTCTGCTCTGATAAATGTTTTTACCTGATATGTACATCAAGTATTTGTCAAAGTCTTACAGAACTATCCGTTTTATCCTCTAGCATGGTTCTCTTTATACACCATACCTCACAAATGCTACAGTAATGTGCTGGCTCATCCTTGGTCCTTCCGTGCCACACCAGCTCCTTCCCTGCAGCTATCAGAGCCTCCCTCAGCATCTGACACTGCTTTAATGTCCTCAACAAGCTGTACCTACAACCACAGGGAAATGCATGGTCACAGTCTTCACAAGCAGCTTATAATTTGCACTTCTTGCAGTCTGGTGGGGTGAGGGCCACATAAATGTGAGTCTCTAAGTCTCCAGATGTTTATGTAGTATATGCTTTTATATACTGAACTCACTTTTATATACTTCATTCTTCACAAATGACTCTGATATGCTATTCATGGGTGTGATGCTAAGGATATGTTATGGCCCTCTGCCAGGCTGACTCACTTGATCATCTCAAAGAGCTTGTGGTCTGACACTTTGATGTTGCGGGCCAGGTTCCAGGAGAGGTGAATCATGGGAACGATGGATTTGACACTTTGGAGTTTGTTCCACTCATAGCGCTCCACTGCCAACTTATACTGATGGGCTGAGGTGAGAAGGAAGGTATGACTTTTTAAAAAGCATAAAATAAATCAATATGACTGATGTCGACTTAACATGATTTTATGACTGCTCTAATGTTAATGATAAAATATGTACAAGAAGAGTATAAACTTGTTGGAAGGTTCTCAGATATTTTCACCATACACCACGTTTGTCAGTCACAAATGCAAGCAAATGCATGTATTAATAGTTACCAGTGAGAGGGCCTATGTTCCAGGCTACATTATTGCACCAGCCAATGGCCTGTACCCAGTGCACCGTGCCTGTATTGAGCCAGACCAGGTCCCCTGGCCGCTGGATGAATCGATACACTGGAACATTCGCTTCATACAAGTCTTCTAGGTTTGGCCACCAGGAGCCCATCAGGAAATTGATGTTATTCCTACAGAACAAAGGGACGCAATAAGTATGGAGGCCAGTATGTATGCAGCGCATAAAGAAAGTGTAAAAACTTTGGATTGAAAAGCAGTAAAAACTTCTCATCTTACTTACTTCTCACAGAAATCATTCATAACTCCCCAGTATGCCTCGGGTACAGCAAACCACTCGCAGTCTCCTGGGCCAATGTTAATGTTCACAGAACAGAAATTGTTGTTTTCCTGGTGACCTAAACCGTAAGCAAAATGCCACAGTAAATCACTTTCAACAGGCATGACACTTCTATATCATCATTCAGGCGAGAATAATACACTGACTAGAACACACGGGTGGAAAAGGTGGCAGAAACATATACATGACATCTGATATGTCTAAATATTTTGCTGGCATAGACAAAAGGCAAAAACAGTACAGCTTTACTGAAAATGCTTAAGGTCAATGGTTTCTTCAACCATAGACCAAACATGCTGTCTATAGCTACAGTGTCCGAAAAGTGCACTCGTTCACTATGTAGGGCACTATGTAGTGAATCAGCCATTTTGCAGTGTCCGAAATTCCAACCATCAATTTCACCCACTAGTTAGGGCACTACAAAATCGCTGTGTGATGTGAAAATCTAGTGTCCAGACATTGTACACTACATGAACACACAGGTACCATCATGCACTGCGGGATTCTTTTACCGTGCCCTACATAGTGAACGAGTGCACTTTTCAGACACACTGCACACTACTGTTATCCCGCAAAAGTCAAGAAGAGGAGCGAGGCGGAGGGAGGAGAGAAACGGCCTTCAAACGGAGGAGATTCAGCCACACTTCAACTTTCTATCTCTCTCTCTCTCCACGGAGGACAGTAGTGCCCCCCGGACGGATCTATCCGTCCCCGTGCCCACCAGCCCCCGCCTCATGTGTGGGCTGTGTCTGAGCTAGAGAGACAAGACATGTGTTTATGCGACAGAGATAAATTGCCAAGATCCGGCACACTATTCAAGCAACAATTCGTAAAAACGTAACATCCCGAGTGTCCGAAATTAACTAAACGTCACCTCCCCTTGTTCACTAGTTAGACCCCTATATAGGAAACACTATGTAGTGAACGAGTGAACGAGTGCACTTTTCGGACACGGCTAGACTCAATCACCTCATTTACCCTCTGACTAGTCCACACAGTACCCACACAATACCCGATCTGATATGATTTACAGGTCACATATACTCTTTCCTGTTCACAGATTACTTTCCTCCTGCCCCATTTGTCCCTCCAGCACCATGGCAGAAGGTAAAAGTAGACTATATTTGGATAACTTTCAGGCTTCATAGAAAGAATTGTGTACGTATACACATGTATTAACAGTAAAACAACAACTTGAATGGTTCAACACTATAAATAATAAAGACACATCAAATATATTAATTCTTGTTCTCAACAGTGCACAAACTTGTCCAGCACATTCATGTCATCACCCCCGCGCCCTCCACCCCCCACCCTCACCTTCCAAAACCAAGCACAATTAGACAGATAGATACATTATTGATCCCGAAGGAAATTCTACAGTAGCATTCACAACAGTACTCAATTCACAGACAAGCAGAACTGCTGTAGCAGAGACCTGCAGAAACCAAAGGACCAGAGTCTGTTCACGAAGCAGAAGTGATTCAAACACTCCTTAAACAGGGCTTCCGTATTCACAGTCCATTCCAGTCTGTTGTCCAGGTGCACTCCCAGACACTTTTAGGTCTCCACCACTTCCACCTCTTCTCAATCAATGCTGATGAAGGAGTTTGGGTGTAGACCTCCTGAAATCCCCCACCATTCAGGGCTGCACTGAATTCAATTTGAGTGAATCCAGTCAATTTTCTTTGCTCAATAATTTCAAACATTGTGAGAAAACTGAATCCTAAATCATCTGTCGAACCAAATCAGGAGCTGACTGTCTTGTTAAACTCTTTATATGCATACATACGTATGTAAATATTAAATTATTCTTATCTTTAGCCATTCACAATGGAGAAAGAGGTGTGATAAGCCTTATGAAACACTTATTGGTATAAGCCTGAATGTCGGAAAGATTTATCCGCTGTGATGTTAAATACTACTGGATGCAGCATGAGAAAGCTGTCCCAAGCATGTGCCAAACGAAGACAAACTGCGAGTGTATGATATGAATATAATGATGAACTTTTATTATTACAATGATATCACCTTTCTAAAATCTGCATTGATGAAATGGAGCAAACAAGAGTGTGTAAGTGGGGTTCGATTCCTACTTTGGAGGACACACCACACTACACCAATAATAGTCCCAACACTAAACTGGCCTATATCTGTCGCGTTGGATAAAAGTATCTGCCAAAAGCTGTAAATGTAAATGTAAGGCCTGTGCATGTGAAAACACAAACCTGGAGTCCTGCTGCCTGGAACCTTCATGTAGAGCTGGACTGTATTCATGCCCAGAATGGTGTGGCCCACATGACTGAGCAGGTTCCCTGCAGACACCACCCGACTAAAGGCAGGCAGCTTACTCAACTCCGCCAGCTGCAGCTTCCACCTGCAGGGGCAGAGAGCCTGTCAAACACCAGTGTCAAGAGTGCACATATCCTGCTCACACCACTTCATCTTATCCTCCCTTGCCACAATATGTCACCGCCTTCAAAATTAGGCCTCATTTCCACTACTGTAAAGTGGCAATTTTATAGAAATGTGAGGGATGCAGACTGACAGGATTAAATTAAGTGTGCCTAAATACAATCCAGGACCAAAAAAGCATGCAAGTTGTGTAGCCCAGGATACACTTTTGGACATTTTAATGGGCACACACAAGCAGGGCTGTCAGGACTTACTTTCTCTCATCTGACAACTCAATGTTGGTTCCAAACTTGATGTGCTTAAAAGGACCTCTTCTTCGCCGTACCATACTAAAAAAAAAAAAAAGAAAGAAAGAAAGAAAATCATTTTTCAAACTGGACGTGTTTGAGATTCAGTAGAGTAACAGCTTTCTTCTCATGAGTGTATGGAGGCTTACTTTTCCATGGGAGCTGCTTCTGTATCTGAGTGCTCTTTCTGCCCTTTCTTTTCATTCTCCTCCTAAAAGTGAGCCAAGAAGAGACAGCAGAGTCATTAATAGTTTTTCAGTGTGTGTTATGCTTTAATGTTTGATACAATTCCAGTCACGCAAATTTGTTCAACTTAGGGGCTAGTGATATGAACTGAAATTTACTGAATCACAATACTTCATACATTTGCACAATATATGAAAAATAATTATTAAATAATCCATGTCAGAGCAATAAAATGTACCTGCATGTTGAAATGCTCAATTTTGACCTTATAAAAACAGTGTTATATTTACAGCAAAAAACCAAAATGCTCTCTATCTTCTATTGGGCAAACACTTAGTGATGGACACTCTAGAAGCATTCATATTATATAACTTCACTTTCACACTGGTTAATGTGCTGCCTCTAGTAAGACTGCACAACATGGCCAAAATCCCATATCGCTTTACCATTGATTTTGCAATGTGCCGCCAATATATTATACGAACTTGGTAAACCCTCAATGTGTGTTGATAGTCTGCATTCATTTGAGTTTTGATTTATAAGATGATTATTCATCCAAAACCCAATGAATGCTCACAGGGACGGTCACCGATTGGTCATGAAGCTCCCAGCAAACACTTTGTAACTAATTGTGATTGGTTTGTTTGATTTTTTTTTTGGTTGAAAACATGCAAAGCAAAAAATACACCACCACACAACAACAACAACAACAACAACAAAAAAACTACAACACTGGCTGCCAAGCAGAGTTATGCCCTATAGCTATGGCCCAGTTCCAATGCTGTGTGTGCCATGCAGAAAAAAGCAATTGGCCACGTTCCCAGGGGCAAAAACCAGACAGCAGGGGGCGCTCTCTCTCTTTAGCAAAGCGATGTACCAGTTAAGTCCAGCATCCACTGCATACTCAGTTGAGTGGCAGAGAACCCACAAAGTGAATCTCAGACATGGCACAAAGTTGCACAGCTAGAAAAAATGAGGCGGATAACTTTGCTCCCCTACGGAAATTACTGAATGAGGAGAAAACACTAAAGTTTCAGTTTTAAAGTGTAAACTAATGTGGCCATTTCTGTCACGTGTGAACACACCACAGCGCAGCACACAATGTAAACTACTTCTCTGCATTTTACCCATTCAGCAAGTGAAACAACGGGCAGCCAGTAACGCAGCACCCGGGTAGCAGTGTTTGGGGACGGTACACGGTCGCAACTCCCTAACCACCAGCTGCCCCAAAAATATGAACGCTTCACAATTTTGCATATGATCCTTGGGCTGGGGTCGTGGACATGGAAACAGCTAAATATGTCTTATAACTGACAGTTTATAATGCCCTTGAGGACACAGCTGAACAGAAAAAAAAAAAAAAAAAGACAAACTCATGCCCCATCCAGGAATCACAATATGAGTATTTTTAGATTTGGAGATGCACATTTTGACAGCTTGGAGACAGACTTTGGTCTCAGTTCAATGAGCATAAGCCACTCAAAACAAAAACAAAACAAAACAAAAATCAAAAACAAACACATTCCCCCCACAAACACACACTGACTACAAAGCACATATAGGACAGTTCTCCTTCAGGCCCAGAACTTGTGGTTCAATACATCTTTGCCATACCTAAAACTAACAGGCTGCTTCTGATAATTGTTGACGTGTGCCAGTGCTTCCCAACCTTGGTCTGCACACGCTGAGGTAAGCCTTCTGTAAAACTTCCAATTCTTTTCAGGAATGTGTTAATGATTACACTCTGAAAAATCTGTACAAAAGCTGTATAAATGCTGTCAGGGAGGTAGTACCCTCACGGCTTCATTTTCAGTCCTTGAGGAGCTAAAATTAAGTGCAGGAACCAGGGACACAGGCTCCCATCAACAACAACCACATAACTAACCACAAACAAGCCTTTATGCTTATATATCTTGCAGGCCATATTTTTACATGCTACATAATAATGTGAAATATTAAATTAAATTACTAAATAGGTAAAAGCAATGGCATGAAACACACACACACACGTAAATCTGATCAATCATTTATGAGAACTGCAGACAGGACTGACCCGCAGGGACTCCTGGAAGGAGGAGGCCTGGTATTGAGCGTATTTGGAGATTGTGGTGTGTGAGCGGCTGCTCTCACAGCGCCAAGACTTCCTGCTGCCCGTCAGGTCCCAGTTTTCATCGGTGGGTTGAGAAAGCTGAGTCCTCACTTCAACCAGGTGATCTGGGTTTGCCTCCACCAGAGTCTTAGTGGAGAAAAGGCCCAGGTCTGAGATAGAAGAGAACAATGAAGGTAGATGAGAGAGGGAGAGCACAATAAAGAGCAAGCGAGAGGAAAAAGAGAGAGAAAAAAAAGATACTAATTTGCAGCACTGCACATTCCACGTCCAGAAAGCACAATCGTTCCTTTCAAAAATGTAACAAACATTGGAACAAAAAATTGACCGCAAGTCATTCAAACCTGGTAAAATATTTTGAGCTGAAAACGAATTATATTGAATAATGAAGTGACAGCAGAAGTATGACAAGTTGACAGCATGCTATTATACAAAACACATTTTGCACAAGTGACAGCACATGCTAGACAACAGCCTGGCAACCGATTTTAATACAAATAAAAAGGATGTGTCAACAGGCAAAATAAATAAAAATAAATAAATAAATGAAATTGGAGAAAAAAAAATTACCAATGGTATAAAGTGACCTAATAACACAAAACAAAACCTTCAGTCTTACATCAAAACTGGTGCCAGAGATTGAATTCAAACATGTTAATGTGGCAGCAGTTGTCACAGAAGGGCATATGATACAAATAATCATTAAATATATAATTATTCAGATGCAGGACACCCACCCACCTTAAAAAACACTACTGCATACTATGTCAGGGAATGCCTCTGATAGTATGAATACTACATTTCAGACCGCACGCTTACAATAAAAAGGCTTTTGGCTCTAAGGTATGGTTCTAGGAAAAACGTTTTAAGTGATACAGTGATAGATTTGTGATACATTTGATCTCCAGCAATGCCAGCTATTGGTAGCCCTGGAGAGCAAAGCCTCCCTCTGCCCCATTACTCAATGCTAAAAAGGAAAAATATAGCTCAATTCCATAAAGAAAAAAAAAAACCTTTAAAAGTGTATTTAGTAAACCAAATGTTCTTCTACTGAATCACTCCAAAGAACCGTTTCTGATACCCTTATTGTTACGAGTGCATATTTTGTATTTTATAGCATTAAATCCTTGATCAGTGAACGTGTAAACTCATCCACTTCCCACTGTTTTCTCTACATGGCCACTGAAACACATACAGAGCGTGGAGCTTAAGGTAGGACTTTACCAAATTGTCCAAACAGAGCCACCATTTTTCCCCTCACACTTCCTTTGATGCTTGCTGTAATGACACTTTCAGCTTGCAGGTGGTGCTGTTTTGTCATACATGCCCTGGCCACCCAAACATAGCAAAAGTTCAATCACTGGCAGCCCTTGGATTTATTAATTTTTTTTCTCAACACTTCCATTTCAACAATTAATTTAGAGAGCACCATTTGGTGGCAACATTGAGCTGCTTCCATAAATGGCTACACTTTAAGTGCAAGACAGATCAAACAGCGATCGTGTGTGTTTGTCTAGGCTTGGCATGTACTCAAAACTGCAGACAAACACACACTTACCCAGTTTGAGTGCTCCAGCAAGGCCTCGGATGACTGTAACAGGGTTGGCTGGGTTCGTGCAGAACTGGTGCAGAGGGGGAAAGAAGGCGTCCCTCTTGCTCTCCAACTGTAGGCAATTAAAAAAATGGTTGAACAAACAAAAGCAATTTGCAAGAACAATGGCTGAAAAGGAAAGCGCAACAGGACAAGCATCAATTATGAGCGCACTGAGAGGTGGCGATTCATACTTCAGCTGCTTTTCCATGGCAACATGGCAGCTTAAAAAGTGCACAGTAAGGACACAAGCATTATACAGAACATGTCATCCATTACTCCACCCTCTATCTTGCTTCCCACAAAACATTTTCACTGGTATTAGGCAACCTCGAAAACCAGTCCTGAGGAGCCTCAGTGTTTTTCCTGCTTCAAAACCACCTAATTAAACACATACTCAATTAGGTAGCTTGTGCAACACACATAGCATGAATCAGGTTTTAAAGACTGTTAAAGTTGCTCTTTATTACTCCAGTCAGGCAGGTTACTCACCAACCACAACCAGTTCACACAACTAATGTAGGGGATTCCTAATCTCAGTCCTTATGACTCCAACTTCTGCACATTTTCGCCGCATCTGAATCAACTCAATAATTATATAATTATTGTAATTATATGATAAAGCTCCCCATAGGTTCAGGTGCGTAGCGAAATTACAAAATCATACAGATCACAGGGTCGCCAGGACTGGGATCCCCTGCCATCTTTTCACAAGGGATGTTATCTGAACAATACAATGGTAATATTCAGGCATTGCTTCATTCAAATTTTCAGCCCTGAAACAGATTTTTACCTGTGTGCACGCCTTCACGTCTCATCACACAAGATGTGATGTTCTCAGAACAAATGGTCAACACCTGCTTCCTTTCTCAGTCACATACATTTCCAGACTACACTGACCACCCATAAAATCAGAGGTTTATACTGCTTCCCAATAAAA
>JBBPCX010000002.1:8374154-8403575 GCA_037974365.1 Hydrocynus forskahlii
AAATTGCTGCACATTTTAATGTAGAAAGTTACATTTGTCATTTCTTGTTACAAAAATGGTGCCAGAATAAAGGATAAAAAAGGATAAAATAGCTAAGCAGAGGAAACTTTCGATGTATAATATTGGCTGTTCACGAATTAGTTCTCCTAGTAACACCCCAGAAAATGCACAAGGTTGACTTCCCAGTCGACTGCCACATCAGTGTTTCAAGGATTTTGACTCCAGTTTACGTGTATACAACAGCTGCCCTTTTAAAAGGTGGAGACATTATAGCTGGTTTGGTTCAGCCTTCCAAGTCTCCTCAACCCAGCACAAAACTGCACTGCTTTTTAAAAAGCAGAAATGTCTGAACTCACACCTGCGGGAGCACTTTAAATTATTCATGCTACTGGCCTTATGTATGTCTACTCACTGTCTACTCTTTCAGGCACATTTGACCTGTTAGTCAAACTTGCAAATGTAAAGTTATCAATGGTAGTTCAGCTGACACTGCACAGTTTGTGTTATTCATCGTCTAGTCAATGGTCAGTTTCAAGCCACAGGACCCATTCTGTGATTCACTCTATGCATCTCTCACACACACACAGACAGACAGTCACTGCATTGCATGAGAATGATCCACCATCCAAAACACCTGCTCACTAGTACTGGTTTGAGTACTTCAAAGTGCAAAGTGCTTTTTAAGGAAGCACTTCACACTTAATCCAACAAATTACAGCTAAATTTCCCACATAAAAGGGGCCAACATTGCTGCTCTAAAGAATCAACTGTAATTATGATGACTAGCAATTAACAGCTCAAGCCTCACAAAGTGGAACAAGCCATCAGCTACATAAGAACCAAATGAAACAAACAGAATGAAGAACGTTATACTTACATAAATACTAGGGGTAGGGGGATTGAGCTTGTCCTTTGGTAGCGGTGGGAATGGTGGAGGGGGAACTCTTGGAGGAGGACACTTGTCCAATAACCTGCTGTTGCTGGACATTCCATTCTTCCCAAGGTTTCTGTATAAGGAGAAAAGAAGTATTCGTATATGTGAATAGACCGCGCTTGCTCCTCGTAAGCAGTCAAACAGCTTTTGGTGTGCTTTGCATCAGTGATACCAAGTGTCTTTATACTTTTACGTTCTCTATTATAGTGCATTTTATTTACATTTTAGTGTAATAGGGAAAGTATGTCAAAAGTGAATCAGAAGAGAAACTACACATTGCCAAAATTGCATTGGTCAAAAAGACATTCTCTGCTTGGCAGAATCTTGCGCATGGGAGTCTAAACTTGGAATTAGTAATGACTACATTTAGGAGAGGAATCATTACATTACGAGGAGAAAAATAGTTAAAACGCATCATTAATTTTATAAGTGATATGAATATAGTGAGGTTTAAACAGCTATGACTAATGGAACCACATCAGGTCAATGACACTAAATGTTCTGTGGACGTTAGATTCATGGAATTTCAGTTTCTGGTTATATCAACATTAACTTTATTCCAGACAAAACAATGAATGCTTTCAGAGAATGTGCTGTGGAAAAAAAAGTTAAATTTTGCACAAAACGGAAAGGTCAAAAAAATTACAGACGAGGTGTTTCAAAAATAAGTTCAAGTCAAGCTGCATGAGTATTAAATGAGTGGCTTTGCTAATTTTACTTTGAGTGAGAGCTCTTGGGTCTTGACAGAGCACTGACCCTGAAACAGGCAACAACAAAAGCAACCAGAGGGAAAAATGTTACACAGAAGTAAAGGCATTTAAATTTGATGGTTCTGGTATATAATCATGATACAGTGAATAGACTTGTCCAAGTATAAACCTGTTTGAAAGCAGTAAGCTTCTTTTTGTAGACTGAAGTGGTTAATTTAACAAACAACCAAATCTAATAACTGAAGTATACATAAAATCTTATTGAAAACAACTGAAAACAGGTAAACCTATAATCACTGCTTTATTTTTAGACCAAGACAGCTTTCAAACACTTATTAAAGACAAAAAGCAATGCCAAATTCCTTGCTTCACCATTACAGGAAAAGTCCTTGCGTAAACTGTGATTGTGTTAGTTACTTCCTTTCAGCGTTTACTTTTATGCTCATAAGCAAACCTTGTGAAAATGCGAAGTCTGAACATACGATTCTTCTGTGCATTACAGATGCTGCTGTTTGAACACCTTGCCTTGCTTGATGACAGGAATTGCATGTTTTGATATGATGAAGCAGGTCACTGATGTTTCCAGTGGCATGGCAAAGCTTACAATTGAGGTTCTTTTGCCACAAAATCAGACTTTTTAAACCCAATCCACTTCCAAACCAGTGAAGCTACTCTTTTGGACACAAATTCTTACTCATCAACTTTCTCCCTCTCTGCTATGCTGGTCTGTCACCACACCTCCATCTTATGTTTGTGCAATTTTTCTACAGTGTAGTTCTCACAGGGTAGCTGGCAAAGTCCGTGTGGATACGTGTGTGCTGGCACACTGTCACTTGCAAGACTTTAAAGTTGAGCAGTTGTGCTGTTTGTGTTGCACCACTATGTTACACTTCACACCAAGGCTTGGACAGCACGGCTCGGTAATTGGGGGGGGGGCACTTGACTTGCACTCTTGCATAGCTCATATTTTTATTTAGATCTGGTCTAAAAGGAAAAACTAGACGGATAACGGGTCCCAATCAACTACAAAACTGAAAAGAACCTTATGATATACAAGCACAAAATAGAACGATGAAAAACGTGCTTTAAGTGCGCTTCCACTTGTTAGGCTACATAGGCTAGGGACATTCAAAGCTAAAATCCACCTCTCCCCTAAAAAAAGGAAGTAGAGTGACAGCAGGTATAGAAAGGTGCTTCAGTAACTTAATCAAGTACAAAGGATTCAAACATTTTTTAGGCAAGTGAGAAGGTATCAATAGGGCACCACGTTTACAACATACTCTCTGTACTCCAACAGCACGCACCAAACCACCATGCCCGTACCGTGACAATTCCAGGCGAACATACATGCTGTACCATGCAAAAGTCAGACACCTGAGAAACAAAAAGTGCTTTACTGCTTTGATAAATGGCTTCAAACAGTTTGCACAGGTCCCTGAGACTTTTACACAGTACTGCACTCTTATGCCCCTAACTGCAACAAAATGTCTTTACATGTTCTTGGCCTCACTGTTTGGGTCACTTTAGTCTAATATTCCTCCGTTGGATATATATAATCCAAGCAATTCTCACAGTAAAACGGTATAACACATATACAGAGTCAGCACAAGAAAAAACTGTTACACAGCTGCCAGATCACAAAAAAACAATCAGCTGATCTCTTTCTCTCAGTAAGTTTGTAAATAGCAGTCCAAACAGCCAACCTCTTATCCGATATTACCCTGTACGGCGCCAACGAAAAGCACAAGATAAGGACCCAAAAAGAGCTATAAGCCACTAAGGTATTACAGGCTCATTATGAGAGGGCCTAGAGGTTAAACTAGGAGGTATTAGTAATGTATACACAGGGATTTAGAAAGAGGCTTAAGGTTCTGAAACTGAGGTACCATTTCATACCAGTTTAGAATCAGTGGCTATCCTAATAATCGGTGGTATTTTATAATACGGTTAAAAATATGGAATATCTGTAACTGCTGCTACTACAACAACTGCTACTACTAATGCAACCACCACTACTACTACTACTACTAATTATGTCAAGTCTAGAGATCATTTCTAAAGGCCTACCCCCTAAAAAGTTTTCTGCCCTGCAGCACATCAACACAAAGGTTTTTTCCCTTGTCTGGCCAGTGTGTCACTTTAGGACATCTACCAATACCACTATAGTGTTCTAATTAGGGATAGGCGCTATTTTTAATGTGATGTAAAGTTTGTTGTGGGTATTATCAGTACTTCCACTACAGAAGTGCATGCATGACAAAAAAAAGACTACAACTAGAGAACCTGTAAACAGTAACTGGGTCATTCTGGTCTACGCTCAGCCGTCTCACAATTGAACTATTTTGGGCCATTTTGTTTGCCGCTGGGCCATTATGAAAAGTCCAAAACTTCTCTGGCCTAGCCCCTATAGTTTAGGAGTTACACTGCCTTGAATTTTAATGAGATTTGTCCCTAATTTGCGAAACTGCTTTGTCGGCCATTGTCAGGTGCCTGTGTCTTCGCAACAGTAACATCTAGGCATCCGGAAAAATGTGGAAATACAAGTCTTAGGCCCTAATTCCAAATATTTATTTATTTACCTTGTAGAATAAATTCTAAACATGTCTCCCTGTTCAGGCATATCTCAGGCATATTTTTCCCCCAGGTATAAATTTAGTAGCCAAACTATTGAACACAAAGAAAGTTGCTGAGTTATCACGTCATGGGTTACTCAGCAGGATAACTGATATTTCCGGCCACTGAAACGTGACAATTTTAAGCTCAGCAAAACCCTTAAAACAAAATACATCATTCCGTTTTCATATGTTATAAAGGGAACCAAGGACTTTCATATGACCCAATTAAAGTGACAATATTTTTATTACCCCATGAGATTCTGGGCCTCTAGCAGGACCACGAATACAGAAATGCCTGATGTTTGGGGTCCTGTAGTTCACCCCTCTTGATAGATTACAGAAGGATACCAGGGTATGGAGTAATGAATGCATGCCTTTGGTGATCATACTTACAATACAAACAGAGATGTGGCCTTTGGGGTACTGGTTAAAATTAAACTGAAATGCTTGTTTAGAATCCCAGTTTAGTCACATGCTACAAGCTAAATAATTACATATTTGGACTTTTTCATGTTACTGTTGCAAAGATACAGGCATCTGAATATGGCTGACTAAACATTTCAAGCCAGCGTAACCTATATGAGGCCAGAGAAATTTAGGATTTTTCACTTTGGCCCCAGGGCAACCAAAATGCCACAACAGTTCAATTCTGAGATGGCAGAGCATGGATGATACTCAAAATTTGTTGAGTCAGAATGACAGCTGGAGTTGGGTGGGACACAGTAACAACTAGTTCAAGTAGTGGAACTTCATTAAGTTTTGGATTTTCCTTCATTTTTTCCTTTCTTTGAGATTTCTTCATAAGTACCGAATTGAACAATGGCTGTACATATAAAGTGGTGGTACTTTTATTTTGCCGGTCAATTTTGTCTACTTTAGCTAGACGGCAGTAAACACTGAGCTGACCTGCTGTATATTGTACATCATGAAAAGTAATTCATTCTTATGCTAATAAATTTCAATAGAGTTGATGTTTAGGCTAACAAAAGCATCATCCTTTTAAAGATGCCTCTCAAACAGCAACGAAATTCAACCAGACTGAAACTACTACTTTCTCCATTACACTTCCACTATATCCTGAGATGTTTGCTTCAATAGCATTACAAGTAACTAAAAAAAAAAAAGTTCCAGACTTTCATTCAACAGTCAGCAAACACTTTCACTGATTAAATCAAGACATTTACACAGGTGAAAGGCAACTAAAAAGCTTCAAAGAACAAAACATTTAAACACAAGCGGGTCCTACCTGCAGGCTTTAAGCACCTCGCTGGAGCTTGGGTAGATGGAGACAGAGGACCAAGGAGCAAGTGAAGAGGGCAATTGTTTATGACACACCAGAGGAGAATCAACCTTCATGGGGCTTTGGGAGTCCTCCAGCCGCTTGCCGTTGAGTTTGGGGCTGTTAAGGCTGTTCTGGGTGGCGTGGTGCTCTGTGGATTTGGGTGAAGGTGTGGCTGTAGACATGGCTGAGCACGGCGAGGAGGCCACAGAGTTTTCCTGCGTCTTGGTGCCCACGTGCAGGGCCAGGTGAATGTTGTTAATCTTTGTGCCAGCAGCCACCACCCCACTGTCATTATCATTACTATTAGCTTTTCCTATTAACAAGGCCGAAAGCTTAGGATTGTCTGAACTAAGTACACCAGGTGAACGGGGCTCCGCTGCGTCAGCATCTGCCAAGCCCTGATGGACATGATTAGGCAGTCCTGCAGTGGCAGTGCTGTTAGGCGTCCCCGTGGAATGCCCGTTTTCTGAAGGCTTGCTCTCTTTGGTCAAGGCTGCAATGCCTTGCTGTCCACCTGAGGTAGCAGAGTGCGGGAGAGGAGGAGAAGAAAGGTGATTGAGAGGAGCCTCCTGTGCTGACGTGCCACTGGTCGTGCCAGAATGTCCAAGCTGATTTGGAACGCTGCTCCCGGCTGCCTGAGTAGGCGGAGAAGTCCCAGTGGAAAAGACACACCGTTCTCCATTAGGAGCTGCCAAGTGCGAACCTGGACTATTCTTAAGCCCCTGCCAAAAACACAAAGTCAAAGACAAAAGGAATGAGCTTTGGATCAAAGTCACAAAAGCTGTCTACAATATGTATTTTATCCTCATGCAAAAGCCAGCACTAAGCATTGAAAAGCAGGGAACAAAAAAAAAAAAGTATGAAATGAAATCACTCTTTGCTGGAACAAATACTGAAAAGTTGGGTATCATCTGATACCAACTGGATCATGTGCTTTCTATAAAAACTAAAGTTTAAATTTGCTAATCACATCACTTAAGAACACTTCCCTACACAAAAATACAAACTCAAACATGATCTATACACAACATTTTCCAGTTAAACAATACAATACAAAACCAAAACTAATCATATTTGTTATTTTTTACTGCTGATAGTTGAACCAACTTTTTTCCCCGCTGGCCAGATACAGATACATTATTACAGGATGCAACTGCATTAACTCACCTGAGTGGAGTTGGCATGTTGGCTTTTCCACGGCAGGTTGTTTACATTGCTGCTGGTGGGGGTTGTGCAGTTATGAGGTAGCGCATTTTGCTCTTGGTAAGGCACATTTCCATTGCTCCCCTGTCCTGGTATGTGATTATTGCCCACAGAGTGTCTCTCTGTGCGACCCAGGGCACTAGCAGTGCTGCAGGGGGAGGGGCTTGCAGCGGCAGGTCCATTGGCCATTGGCGGAAGAGAGCAGGGGGAATGAGCGGAGGGCTGAGATGCTGTGGATGTATGGGCGAGAGCACTGTGTGGGTGGTGTGGTGAAGAGAGAGAGTTTGAATCCGGTGTGGAGGTGTCAGCTACAGGGCCATTGGACCCAGTGGGCCGCGCTTCACTAACAGCATTCAGTCTCATCTGTTCAGAAGAAGAGAAGCCAGATATACTCACTCACTGTGGGATTAAGCTATCATACCATAAAATTTTCTTGCATTTTATTTCAGAGATCCAGTGATAAATCAGCCATGATGAATTTCATCATAGAATTTGTTTTTATAACTGTAAATGTAAATCGTGTCTATGCTGAGTGCCCTTCATTCACAAAGCAGTCCAGGCTGAAACATTACTTGTAAATGTATTTCCAGTGGGAGGGGCTAACTGTTGAAGGCTAAATAGGTGGCTTTATTTAAATACATTGGTATCCTAACCAAGTTCCCAAACAAATTGAAAATGTACTGTTTTGAATAGGGGTTAGAGTGTGTGTGGTTCATTTAAGCAACAATCAATCTTTAAGCCAGTACAGAGAATTATGGCATTAAACAACCCTTCAAAAATCCTGAAATGAGATGCATTCAATGTACTTCAGGATGTGCAACAGCCTGTTCATATTCGTACCTGCTGATGCTGCTGCATAAGCACGAGTTGTTTTTCCAACTGGTCCAACATCTGCAGCTCCACTGGCTTCAGGCTTGCCTTGTTGGTTCTTAACTGTTCCAGAAGCTTTGAGTAAAATGGAATAAAAGGAAAAGAGATAAATACACCTGAAAGATAATAATTACACAAGGTATACATTCACATATGTTCGACTACGTACAGCCTAAAAGAATAAGAAAGAACAAGCAAGCCTGCAAACCTGAAGCTTCTGAGGAGTTAAGTACCAGCTGGGGATTTGGTGCTGGCCTGGGTTGTTTGTCCAAGAATTCAGAGAGCTCTGTGCAAGGAAGAGGGAAGAGACATAGGAATATCACATGTAATGTATTCGTCCAAAGTGCTAATAGATTAAACAACTGTCATAAAAATCTCTGTACCTTGGATGGGCTGGTGGTCCTCTTCCTCTTGGCAGGGCTGGAATGGTTGTCCCCCTGGCTGGAGGGGAGCATGTGTGGAGGCAGGGACTGACTGGGGAGCTGGCCTTGGCCTTCGCTACGCTGATGACCTTTACATGCTTGCTGCGGGTAACAGTACAGAACAGCAGCTGGGAGATGTTTGCACAGCAAAAGGAACTTCAATTTTCATGCAAATGTTTGCACTGTACTGGGACGTGCACCAATGGAATTCATTTTGGAAGACTGCACATGAGTAGTGAATAAGGCTGGCTCAGACAAGTCTGCTTGCAGATTGCAAGGTCTGATCGCAAAAGACAGTTTATTCACATATCTTCAGTTCTTCAAATTCAAGAGATGTTTACCATTCAAAATCAGACAAAAGGTCCTTTATTTCTAAGGTATTACTCTTTTCATAAACTTTCCAAGCTTTGCACTATGGGTTCAAGTCTTTTTTTTCTTGGCAGAAATAATGGAATGACATGAACAAAACACAGCCTTGTAACACCATTTGACATTGAAGCACCAATATTGAAGCTTTCAATGTCAAATAGTTGCCCAAGAAAAAAAATTAACAAACAGGGAAAGTTTATGACTTATTTTTTAAAGCCACATTCTCAGCACAGCATAAAACATCCACACCATCACTGATGCTAGATTATATGCAGTTATCCTGTACTTATTATTTGACTTCACAACAGTGGGGGAGAGCAGGGTACAACCTAACATTGTTTTTTACTTGATAATCTTTTAATCGCTTGACAAATCTTTTAATACATTCCTCTGCGATAAATGTAACTGTGTCAAACATATAGCTTTTGAACAATTCTATAAATAGTAACAATAGTGTACTTCACCGCCTACACCAGGTTAATTTTACTAGATTGAGAGGCTATTTGATAAATTCTGATAAACTGAAACTCATTAACTTCAGTTAAATTCAGGGTTTTTTTTACCTAATTGTGAGACAAACACAAGTACATTTTTGATGAATCTGAATAAAACATTCCAAAAAACGGCTTCAATTGTTGACTGCCAACTGTTGCTGCAAGGTGTTTAAATTCTTCAAATAAAACTATTTTACAGTGAGACAATGAGAGTGATTAAAATACAGGTACATTTCCTGCAGCCAACAAATACAACTGAGCAATCCAAAAGGCATATATGATGAAAGATGATCTATTAAAACTACATTTAAATGCCTTATATCATTTGACCCCCACGTTAGACTGTGACCCGCTCTCCCCTAATGCTGCAGAAATGAATGAGTTAGGTGTTGTGCTGATGAGTTCTATGGTAAAATGAACAACTGTAACTATGACTTATGGTTATGACCATTAGCGTTTATATAGAATATTTAAACTACAAAAAGGTATGTCTAATGACATCCAAACCAACAGTTTTCAAAGAGTCTTGCAAATACATCTAATAATTTCTGACAGAAATGCCTACTTGCTCAGAGCAAAGACTCTATTAAGAAAATAAAAGGGTCACCATAAGGAGGGTATCTGTGTTGCAACATGAACTGTAGAGGCTCGTCTATCTGAGCTGGTCTCACCTGCTGCGCTGTGTTCAGGACTCCCTGTCTGGAGGTAAGCTCTGCTGGGATTGGTAGGCTCCACGCCTCCTCAATACTAGGGAGTATTTTACTTTTACTCGGTAGGCTACCTTGTTGTAGATTACACAACTGAGCCTAGAAAAGATTATGTAAAAATTACAATTGGACGTATAAATGGTCGGTTAGCTGAGCTGAAACTTGCTATAACATAAAGCACATTATTTTGCCGTACAGGATCAAAAGAAGTATCTTCTTAGCAAAATTCTTGATTCAAGGTGCTAATGGAATTATGTAACAAATTATGCATCAAATTACACATGGAAATGATCATTCTGAAGGCTGACAATTAACGATAAAGCTATGGCATCTGTTCAAATATTTAAAAACTTAATAAAATAAAATAATTTAAAATCATGCACACAAGCAATGTAAGGCTGGAAACACACTAACAAAACATGATCTGCACAGAAATTGGTCATATGTAAAAATGGAACATCAAGATGCTGACTTAAATACAGTGCATTAGACTGGTTACTACCTGTAGACATTTAATACGAGCAGTGAGGGCAGTGATGTTGGTGCAGGACTTGCTGCAGGTGGCGTTAATGTAGCATTTGATGGCATCCTGTGGCTGGTTACAAGACTCATAGAGTGTACCAAGGTCCATCCAGGCGGCTGCATGGCTGTGGTCCAGCTGTACTGCACATATATAAGCCTGAAGAGCGTCCATTGGCTGGTTTTGCTGCTGATACAACACTCTGGGGACAAGGCCAGCAAAAAAAAGAGGGGCAATGGAGAACGAGAGGAAGTGAGAAGTAAGTATGAGGGAGAGCAGGTAGAGACATAAGGAGGAAATTTTAAAACAACAGAATCTCTAGAAACAAAAATATTCAATAATGCAATAATAGTTACTACTTTAAAGAAATATTCCAGTCTCAGCATCTACAGCTTTTGCATCTGTATTGTACAGTTGACTACACTGTATGTTCATCCCTCTGTATCAGCCCAGTTCTCTTTCTGCTGAAAGATGGTGTTAAGTAAAAACAGTAAAAATCTATTCAATCCAACAATCTTACAGCCAGTTCAACCAACTGATTCGCAAGACTGTAAAGGTGATGTTCAGCTGATACGTTTAGAGGATAAAAAGCAGGTCAGCATTTAAAAAAAAGCTGTATGATTCTTGATTAAGTGGGAACCATTCCACTCCCATATCAATGTTTTTATGTCTAACGTCTTATATGGTAAAACGTGAAATTATTAAAAATTTCCAATAAATAAATACATGAAATAATCGCAACAATCCTATCAGAAAACCAGACCAAAGAGAAACATGAACTGCAATCCTAAAGAGGCTTACAGCTCTACACAATACACATTTAAAATGTGCAATAGTGTTTCAAGTAGGGCTATCACAGCAGCAAATTTTCAAAATCTAAACGTCTCATATGTAAAACCTTGCATGTTCGCTAAAAAATAGTAAGTCTGTATTATTGGTATTATTCTAACCTCTAACAAATCACAGAACAAAAACCATCAATAGCACAAATGTGGCTACCACAAGCTTGTTTGTACCAGAAGTCACACGCCATGCCAGTAAAACAGGTAACAAATGCTGTGGCAGTATTGTGTGTATACTTCTACTAACATGCGGTTCTCCATCAACTCGTAGCTCTCCGCTCATCTACAGCACATCCCTTTAGCCCTCTTTCGAGCATCCAGTGAGGCAGAAAACACACTGCTTGTGGTCCGTGGAGGTACAGCAGCTTCATGGTCACTGCTCGTAATCTGAACTGCGCTTCATTTAGCTTTAAGGTTGAGTTGTTCCGATTTCGAGAATTCTAGCCCTCACAGTTCGGATATGGTGTTAACTTAATTTCCATGGAGTCTAACCGAACACTTGTTACTCCAAATTCCTCACAGAATACAGTGCTTCTCATTTATTGACTGGACCATTTTGCCTAGGATTACAACGTAATTTGCACTCTTCAGTACCAACTTAATGTTAGCGTTAACCCCAGATTGCTCCATTTTCTTTATGGTAAGATAACTTTGGCAAGGTTAATTCTTTCATAACCACAACAAAATTAAATAATTTCCTTTTGAAGTTAAAACATTACACAACCGCGTAGCAATTTTGTGACAAATTTGCATCCTTGTGAATTGCACTTAAGATTTTTGTTGCAAGCCTCTCAACCTGCCATTATTTCATAAGGCTTCGTTCTTATAGTAAAGCCTACACACACTGAAAAGTTGTTTGCAAAAGGTAGGTCTCACCGATAAAGCAATATTCTTGGCTCAGCTAGAAGAATAAAAACAAAAAAACAAAACAAAACAAAAAAAAACACCACCAACCCTGTAGTGAGCCAACAGTGATTAGATAGCTTGCATTGGTCAGGACTCCAGCTACTGAAGAATTTAAATTTCAGCAGCATGTTACGTTTGCACCTTAAAGAAAACCAGTCTTTAAAGTGACAGTCATCTTTAGAATCTCCACATCAGTGAAGTATTTGCAGGAGGCTGGCTGATTTTTAAGTAAGAACAGAAGTCCTTATGGAACTTACCCTATTGAACACCACGTATCTGCACTGGCCTCAGACTTATCAATAGACTGCCGATAAGAGATGAATGCATCCTGGACCTTTCCAATACTGGAGTAGCACCTGCATGTGATGGGAGAGAAGAAAATCTGCATGTAGGCAAACAAAAGTTTCAAGATATAATCAGACGGGAATGACATTCTACAGGGATGAGCATGTCCTTTTTTTAATTTTATCATTACAGTATTGTTTGAACATAGCAATTATAAAAGAGATAATCCAGTCAAATAATTTCCTTGCTCTGTGTAGGTATGGACTTAACTGATGCTCTCATGTCATTGCGGTTGGAACAAAATCCTCAACAAGAGTAAAAATAGAAAAAATACAATTTAAAAATTAAAATCAAAAAGAAAATCATAACTTTTAATGGAGGTTAAAACAATTAACAAGACCACTGAAGTGGGGTCTTTTCTACTGGTCAATACTCTATTAAACATTCACAACATATAAAAAGGCAGTTGGAGAGAAAGAAATACAATCCAAAGTAATTTCCAATAGAAACTATAGATGATTTCTTTTCTAATAAACTTCAAAGTTGAAAATGAGCACTAGTTCAAAATGAGCACTTCTATTTACGTCCACTGGAAGAAAGGATTATGCTAAATCTGTGATTTTCCAACATTAAATACACAGCCAAGATTACACTCATCCTGTTTGGCTGTACCTAACAGTGTTACTGATAATATTAAATCAGACAATTTGTGATGTAATAAGTGATCAGTAAGTGATATTTTTGCTGTTGATGCATGTGAGAAATAAAACCATTCATCCTGTCGACCCTTTCCAAGATGATATTGACTGACTTAATACTAGCACCAAGTAAGTTAAATGTTGATGGACAATAGTTACCATAAGATCCATTAAACTTTGCTAAAAGCATTAGTATTTTAGCCCACAATTATGCCTGATTTACTGATTCTCTCAAGCAAATATAAAACCCTACCTGCAGGAGATAAGACAAACACAATATGCCATTTAAATCTATTACACAATTATATTGAATAAATTATTAGATGATGGGACCATAATATAGCAAACCTCAAAATGAAAGAAATACCTGAAAAGCTGAAAAGACATGAAATGCGAAAATAATAAGAATGAATAATGGATTTTAGGTACCTGCCCAGGAAGTACCAAGATTGTCCAGAGTTAGGGTCTGCTTCCAGAGACTTCTGCAGACACTGAATAGCATAGCTGTCCTTGTTGGCTTTATCTCCTAGCTGCTCTACTGTGTGATGCATCCAGCCTGTAGTGGCAGTTTGAAATATGAGAACAGTTAGCACACCCTACATTACCAATCAGAGAAAAAACAAGGTATCAAAACAATGTGCTCCACCAGTGAGCAAATCTCCTTGCCAAAGATTCTGGCAAGTTCAATGCAGAATGGAGCAAATGGTCTGTCTTCTTGCTCTCTTTGTCCATAGGGAGGAAACAGGAGATGAAGGAAGGGGGGGGGGGTGCTCTCACTACAACTAACAGCTTCAAAGATCTCATCAGAGACTGGCCTACCCAAACAGCCCCTCTCCGCACACACTCAGCCAGCCAGACAGAGGTTGTTAAGAGAAGCGTGTGTGTGTGTGTGTGTGTGTGTGTGTGTGTGTGTGTGTGTGTGTGTGTGTGTGTGTGTGTGTGTGTGTGTGTACACAAAGCGCCTCCTCCCAGCATGCCCAGCCTATCCCAGGCAAAGATCCCAGCTGAGCTTTTAACACCTGTGGCAAGCGCCTGCGCCAGGACCAGTCGCCATGGTAACCACACCAGTGCAGACAATTTCAGGGCAACATGGAAATGGTTTTATGACAGACCCCCCCCCCCCAACACCCCCCAACACCCCCCCCCTTTTTAAATTCTGGACTGGAAAGAAACTAAGTGACTGAAAAAAAAGACGGGAGAGCGTACAAGGCACACCGAACGAATGAAATGCTTGTGTGTGGTCAGCTGGGCTGCTAAGCTAGGGTAATTTAAAAGTTGCTGCAAATCCCAGTAAACTGATGCATTCGGAGCAAGTCTAGGAGAGCAAGATTAGAATGTGGTCATTTTTAAGTGCATGTAATTTTTTAAAAAGAAGAAGGAAGTGAATAAACTCTATCAGACAAACCACAAACACATCACAATCTGAAATCTATTCAGATCCTATCCAGGATCTCATCACATAGATAAAAGATAAGATTTATTGATTAGGGTCTGAAAGACCTTTTATTTAAACAAAAAACGCTCGTCTCGGTCACGTTATGCGATACATTTCGCCCACTTTGTTTTTAGTTGTATCCATACCAGCCTGTGAAAATATTGTTTGACACGAAAGTGGTCCGTGACTCAAAAAAGGTTGTAGACTGCTGCTCTAGCCCTTTAGTGGTTATTTTCTGACCACTGGACCACTAGCAGCTGACTGTTTTCAACCTGGTTTCTCATATTTGGATACCTCATAATTGGAAGACATTTTCATACACTTTGTGATCCGATATAAATTCTGATAGTATATAGACTAAGGGTTCATTTTGTGCACAACCTTATTAACATTGTTTGCGATCTATGCAACATTAACAAAAGCTTTCCCTTACACACTGAACACTAAAGGACAGTAAACTAGAGAAACATGTGGCTTACCTAGTTGTTGGAGGGTAGTGGCCTTCACTTGTGCTGGAAGATCCTCTGTTTGTAACAGACTTTCATAAGCTTCTTTTGCTGCACGGTACTTCTTCTGCAGGCAGACAGAGAGAGCGGAGAGGAGGTTTAGCAGAAAGAAGGGTCAGCAATTTTATGGCCCCTAAGGGTGGACACAAAAGCGTTCCCTGAGACTGACCACAATGATCAGCCTTTAAAAGTGCCGTCTAGGAGGAAAGGACTTAACTGGTCAGGCCAGACAGAGAGTGATAGCACAAACACAGACACTGGGGGAGGGTTAGTCTAGGACAGGATGAGACAGACTAGACTCAACAAGCCATTGGACTGAAGAGAGCATGCACACATACACACACACACACGGACACACACACACACGAAACATGAGAAGTGTTTGTTTTCCACGGTGACCTTGAGACTCAAGATTGGGCCTATGGTAACAAAGGCCTAGCTAACGTAAAAACAGTCATGTACAAAAATGGTTCTAGCATGTCACAACTAAGAGAGATAATAAGGACCTAAGAATAACACAGATAAGGCTCATCTATAGGCTTCCTGTGGGTCAAATGAGTGGATGCTCAGGTCAGATATGTAGCAGAGGACAGAATACTTTCCCTTTGGAGCTAAACAGTAAATAAAAATGTTCCATGCTTTGCTGAAGGCCAAGAGCCTTCAAAGTTATTTTTGTATACTTATGATACGTTCAATTGACTGCAGTTGCTGCCTGTCAGAATGTAAGCACAGAAAGGCTGGCTCAGGGGCGATCGAGATGACGCCTCAAGTCATTTCCAGTGGTTCGGAAAACAAGCATTAAAATCCTGGAGTGCGAAATAAGATTCCCATTTTCAATTTTTAAACTTCTCTTTGAGATCAGAAAACACTAAACAGAGTCATGCAGAGTAATATGGTGTGAAATGCTCCACTATGGAGAACTTGGTTCTTTATAGTGGTGGTAGTGATAGGAGCCTGGGATTGCATAGTTCACATTACAAATATAGGGGAGGGGGATAAATGAAAGTCACCTTTAAAGAGTCACACCATTGTCATGAGGTGTGGGGGTAAAAGAATAGTCACAAAAATTGACTTTACTCTGTGAACTGAGGTTTCACTTGCAGAATGAATCAAATGAAAATGAATGAACAGAAAAGCACTCACCTGAATCTCATATAGATGAGCAATGTGGAACTGAACTGTATAAAAGAGAAAGAAAGAAAGAAGGAAAAAAAAACAACTTACTAATAAAATATTTACCAAAACAAAACACAAATACCAAAACAAAGCCATACAAAAGCAAAGGCGCTTGCTAGAGTGTTCTTTATCCGCACAATGATTCCTTAAGCCAGTAGCAAGCAGAACGCATATGAAGAAAGGAAGAAGGTTAGTGTGCCCCGTGTGCACTTCCAGCCTATCATTACTGCCGATGAGGAGAGCTGCACACGACTGAATCCTGAAACAGTGTTTCCTTGGCAACTGGAGTCTTGGAGAGAGTGGAAATGGCAACGGGGAGAAAAATGGAGTTACAGAAATATCTAGTAAATACTGGCCAGGTCTTTTCTGGTTCTCACTAAAAGAAAGCCTGGACATCATATATTTAATTCTAGAAACAAGTTAATGAATACAGTTGCTTCAAGAACAGGATTAGAAACATGAAGACGTACTGCAATGTGCTAAGTGTACTTACTTTCAGCTTTGGACAAAGTGCAGGGCGTTGAGTCAATTAAAGCCAGCTGAAAATGCTGTACAGAGAAAGAACAGGTTTGATTAGAGACCATGCAGGTTAATTCCCAGCACTTCTGAGACTCATATTACATAGAAAAGACAAATGGAGCAACTGCAGAGTACTTTAGTGTGTATGGACTTCTTATTGGCTAATCAAGATTAAAATAAGACATTCTCAAACAACACTTTGAATTCTGAACTCCGTCGCATCACGCTCAAGACTCAAACGCCCTGAAGGGTGCATGTCAGTTTTATGGCAAACTAATATGACCTCCCCCCTGAGTTTTCAGGAGAATGGAGACTGGATGTGCTTCAGGAGCCAGATGTGCTTTTTTTAAAAGGTAGCTGCTCTGGTTTCTCTCATCAAAATCAGTGAACTGAGTGCGCCAACACGTGACTGTGAGCCAAGTGACAATAAGGCAAAATAAAATTCTAAAGTTACCAGCACCTTAAAAGGGATCTAGAACCATTAATAAACAAAACATTTGATTATGAACACTGCAGAGCAACTAAGTAACTGCTCAACAGCTTCCACAGCTGACCCCTTCATGGTTCTCCTCCAAATGTCTTTATTCTAAGGAACTGCTGATTTACAGAATATTGGCTAATGTCCCACTTAATGCTGGGTTCAACTGTAAAAATGCTATACTACCAAGCTTAACTAGTTTATTCCTAATCAAACCCAGGCAGACTGGAAACATCTGCAATGATCTAACACACACACACAAAATATATCATGCATGCTAATAGTATGACCTGGCACTCATAAAACTATTTTAATTAATAATGAATAAATTAACAAAATATTCTGTGAATTACTCATTAGACAGAATACAATTGGAATCTGGAAATCTTGTGGAAATTTTAGAAAGTGCTGCTTTGTGGCTACAACACAGACAGGTCAATTGCAGATGCAGGATCACTTTAAGACCCCAAAGGGCTTTAGCACAGTCAATAGCCTGCAATCCAAAGTGAACCTGCAACAGCTGGAACAGAATGAAAAAGCTCACTAATTTAAGATAATCAAGAAAACAGGTAAAGAAGATCCCACATAGACAAGCAGCACAAAGCCAGATGAATGAGAACAGAAATGATGCAACCCCTAGTGTAGCAGTTACCAAGGACAACCCTATTTCTATTCTCCAGCCTACGTGTTAAGTTGGTGAGCTGAATGAAGAGAAATCCCATTCACAAGTTATCATCTGCTTTAATCTGGTTTCACAAAGCAATGAAGACCAATACAGCAACAAGTCATGAGAGGAAAAATGCAGGAAGCTGCTCGTGAGCATAGCAACAACTGAGTAGAGAAATGGACACGAATTACAACGTCCTATTGGACACAGATAACCTTCCCCTCAGCCCTCTGCACTGAACATCCCAGTAATTCAAACCACTACAGACACAAGCTTTTCATGTTGAAAAATAAAAATAGCCAATAAGAGAGAAAAAAAAAATAGTAGCAGAAATAATAAATACACAGAATATCCCATGAACCTACAACACTGAAAGAAAGGAGTTCCCTTTAAGTGTTCATTAGTGACAGTCAATGTCAAGCAGATAAAAATCTGAACCACTTACAATCAGTGCTGCCGATCTCTCAGAGAACGCCAATTACAGTCAAGGCAATGTAGACTCCATAGACCAACAGAAAAAGTGGAAAAAGCCCTATCTGAAGCACACATGATCAATCATATCAAGCTGTCTATGCAGGATGTCCCTCTACCAATTGTGTGAGCTCTATGGCACTCAACTGGCTGGAAGATAATGCAGCAGGATTGCCAGCTTCTCCCTCTCACACCAACACTGATTACTATTCATGAGAGCAGCAACTGAGAGATGACACGCTGCTCTCTCTCACTTGCAGACCTGCGCACACACACACCACCACGTGCGCGCGCACACACACACACACACACACACACACACACACACAGTAGTACCTCCAGGCACCTAAATCAGACAATACATATGCTTGCACTAGACTCTCCCAGCACTCACAGTACAGGAGGCCAGTGAAAGTAAGATAAAAAAAAAAGAAAAGAAATGGGAGGAGCAAGAAGAGAAGCAACAGAACTGATACACCAGTCTGCTGTTTCTAATTTGGGACACCTCTCTCTCTGGTCTTGTCAGGCACTGAAACAACCTTGTTCTCCAACTGCTGCAGGTCAAAATCAGCACAAGACCACTGAGACTGTGCGGCAAGATGGGAGAACAAATGGATCCCACCATCCCTGTGATCAATGCAAAGTTAATCCAAGTGCTTTAATGACCACTTCCATATCTAATAAAAGGTACTGAATCCCTCTGAAGGCATCCAGAAACGCATCCTCTAGTGTCATACAACTGAGATGAGCTCGTAAGATAAAAGCCCTGTGGTTTTCCCTTGATGAGCACTTACCCTCGGGTAAAAGAGGTGGGGCCCGTGAGTTGTGTTCTGTGGAGAGCGACGAGGGCCGGGGCAGTGCTGGACAGAACAGAGCGCGCCAGCTACAGTGTGCACTGATGCCTCCTCTCAGAGCCGTCCCTTTGTTCCCCATAAGTGGGACACACAGAGTCAGTGCATAATCGCAGGGCTGGCTCCCAGCCAATGCTGCCTTAGACAGCCTCAGAGACAGAGCTGGAGAGAGAGCGGAAGACGCGCTGCACGTGTGGCTACAGCAACTTATTAACACATGTTCACTCATTCAGTCACTCGGTCGGTGCACAGTGCACAGGAGAATACGAGACAAAAGGGATGACACATATGCGCACACTCAGGTGCTGCCGTCCGGACTGTCTGACCGAAGCAGAACATCCTCCAACTGCATATACACACAGAGAACTTCCACACTATCACAAACCTGCAGGATAAAGTGCAATCAGCTAATCCATTCTGTGCACATAAATAACTTCCAGGAAGCTGGACAAGCTTTACAGAACGTTTATACTGCGTTCCAGAAATTGTACCACACTCCATTTTTCTTAAAATATATCAATAGAGAACTGAAAGTGAACCATCTGTCACATTTGAACACCACAGCACAGCACACAGTGTGAACAATGCAAGACTATTCCATTCACCAAGTGAAGCAGTGGACAGCCAGGAACACGGCACCCAGGGGGGGCAGTATGTGGCAGTGGTGCTACTGGCAGTCCTGGGATTCTAACCCATAACCTTCCAGACAGGTCACCAGCTGCTTCAAGGGATTTCCGCTATAAATTATATTCAAGGTCACAATATGAGGACAGACCAGGTGTAGTTGATTTCTGTCACATGATTTCAAATGCTAGGACAGTGTGACATAATACCCCGTTTCTGTCCAATTTCAGCTACAAAATGATCCAGCTTTAACAAAAAGGGCCACTGTTCAACAGCTTCTAGACCTTGAAACTAAGAACCACCATTCGTGGGTGCTACCTTAGGATCGAGAAAAGACACTGAGAAGACAACATTAATCTGCCTGACTGAATATTCATCAGACCAGAGTCCATGCCTGCGCTGTTCTGTAACTGAAGGTGCGGGCTTTAAGAAGCCATTCAGAATGATAGGGTTAATGCCCCTGATAAGGAAGACGAGCAGATGAGAGGTTGCAGGAAAATACAGAGGGATGAGAAGGATGTAGTTCATTCAGGACATCAGGTCAGCAGCATGGTGGCTCCTTGCTTTCCTTATTAGGTAACATGACCCAGATGGCGACTCAGCAGCACATCACTACGCTAAAAAGGATGCTGGGATACCAAAGCCCTTCATCTCTGACCCTCAAGAGGACAGCAGTAGAGAAGAGAAAAAAACAACAGAACACAAGGTCTGTTGACTCAAATGTTGGTGTGTTTTCAGCTAGAACAAGCTTGGGCTGGTGGTGGCCTGGTGGGTAGGATTTTTGCCTCTGGACCAAGAGGTCATGAGTTCCAATCCTACCTTCAGGAGACCACCACTGGGTTCCTGAGCTCCAGGGAGACTGTCCCCTGTAGTTAGGGAATGGAAATCGCTTTGGATATAAGCGTAGGCTAAATGCTGTAAATGAAAATATAGAAAGTTTACACACAACCATCCTCTACCGTGAGCACGCTGCAATACATGAAAATACATAACAGCTATTTATTCGCTGAGATTATTATAAAAAAATACTTTAAACGCGAAAACTTTGGGCAATACACAAAAGTCTGCCAAATGCCAATTGACCAAATCTTTACTCATAAGATATGGTGCAGTGCTGAGAAATCAAAATAAGCCAGGGTTACATTAGCTAGCCAGTCTACTTCTTAATCTGATTAATAATCATTTAGGCACTGTAGCCGGGTTAACCGCTATTGGGGGCTGTAGAGGGAGCACTGAAGAAAGGGAGGTGTAATTGGTTGTTTCATTAAATTAGTAGTAAAAACCCAATTAGGCATTTGTTTTATATTAACCCTCTAGCATTGTTCATTTTTACTATACATTCAGCTTGTTTGTGGCCACTTTTGGCCAATTGAAACCCATGAAAATTAAATTTTTTAATTACACTTTTTTGTTTTTGTTATTTATACTGTTAAATCATACAATTAAGGTTAAAATGCTTTCATTCTAAACTCAACACTTGAGAAATGTAGTTTTTTGAGGTTTCTACCAGATTATGTAATTTATCCATTTTTGGCCAAGCGAGCAATTTTGTATAATGGCCATATATTTATATATGTTATTTATAAATATTTTAAATAATCCTGGCTTTCATTAAGGGAGGAATTTGCCTCCTCACCCAATTTTTTATACATATATTTATATTTATGGACACACACGTTATTCATGCGTTATTCAGTTATATTTGTGTGTGGACCTAGAACACATGCTGCGATTCTCACATGACATATCTGACCTTTTAGACATGCCAGCTGGTCTCCTGCATTGATATCACATTTATACCACTTTTCCTTCTCACAGAAGCTTGGCTGCTTTGCAATGCATGGGGCAAAGCCCTGCTCCGTGCAGGAAAACCAAAGAGGGTGTACAGGTCAACTGCCAAACTGTTTTAAAAATGTCGAACATGACAATCAGTTACATTTTCTGCCTCATGAAATGGACCAATTTTATGAAAAAACTTGAATTCCCCACATTTCAGAAATGAGAGTTTGGGTGTAGCATACAAACACTTTCAAAACCTACAGCCGATTTGCCCCAGTGTGTTTCAGTCCAGACTTCTTTTTGAACAAGCCATAATCCAGTGCAGCCAGTTAGAATGGAGGTCGTTTACACACTGATCTTAAAGTCACAGTAACAAACCGCCTGTTTAATTCACTTTTACATTTTTTATTTTCCATTGCTTTGTAAGTTACTGTTTTTGACACAAAACCACACAAATGCCCTAAGTGTAGAAACATTTTACATACAAAAATGAAAATACAAGAAAAATGCAGGACATAGACTCCAATACAAAATCAAAAGACCACCTAGAAGCAAGACACAGTCTTCAAGGCAAAGGGCAGAATCAGTTCAGTCAGGTCTTTTAACGAGAGACACAAGGAGCAAGACCACTTTCAGAATCCAATAGAGGAAATAAAGACATCATGAGTCATTTTACACTCAGTGACATACGTCTCAGCTAAAGAAGAGCTACCTTACATCATAGAAAACCTCACCCCTTGTCCAACGCCATAAAACTTAACCTTGAACTTCATAGCATCAGAGATGCACACATTACACAACCGCAAAATTATCAATATTAGATTGAGCTAAATGAAATAGACAGAGTCCAGTGTGCATACAAACCTCATGCTTCTTTAAAGTAGAAAACCAAGAGAATCCTCCCCCAAGTCTGACAAAGCCAGGTTAATAAATTCTCTCCAAATACCAAATAAGGCTTATGCATATATGGATAGTAAACGGTTCCTTCCAATAATGAGAATAGCTGGCTATGGTGGTGGTCCATGAGATGAGAAGGGAAGCCCATTTCTAACATTCAGGCAAAATTAAAAGGTAAAACTCCTTATACTCCAATACAACTGCAAATAGTCAACATCAGTGTCTCAAATTTTGTTGCTTCTTAATTAGCTTTTTGTTCATACCGTTGTGTTCAACAATCCAAGTTACTGAGTTACTTTAACTGAGCAACTAGTGAAACTACTGGGAAGCCAAGCCAGTAAAGTGCAATACTGCAGAATAGGCTTAAAGGGTGTGGTAAATGAACTGACAAGCCCAAAAGCCAAATAAAGGAAAGGGAGTTCTTAGAAAACCAATTTATAATTCAAAGCATTTGACATCATACAGAAATGTGGACCTACATCAATAAGTAAGCACCTACAGGAAGCAGCTTGGCCAGAGTGCAAATGTCATGTTATCAGACAACAAAAAAAGACAGGAACAAGAACTTGCTCTCTGTGAATAGCATTAACATGCTTGAACATGGAGTGGCCGATGTGCCAAAGAAATCCATGATAGTTTAAGAATTTATGACACATAATATGCAAGGATATGCATGTTTTCTGACATCTGATCAGTTGGAACAGACAAAAAAGACGCACATTTTAAAAAGTAGTATCATAACTGAGCACAAGTGATTGTTCTTTGTTTCATACATTGTGCTGCACTGGACCTACAAGTATTCTTTGTACTGTCATGAAATTAATGTCATTTAATTTATTGCTATTGATATAAATATACTGCCCTTGTACTTCAGCACTAATGTACAAGAACATTAACAACTCTTATACTTCACTGTCGCGTAAATACACGACCATACATTCAAAACTGAGGCTGCAGTTTAGAAGGAATGGTGGGAAGACAGGCGTACCTTCAGGCTTGACTCAAAGTCTGTGTTAACTTTAAACATCAGCCCCAGTCGCAGATGGATCTCCTTGGCTCTTGAGAAACTGGGGTCGATGTAAAGCACCTCCTGAAAGGCCTTTATCGCCCTGCAGAAGACAGAGAAGCAAAAAGAACATGGTAGTGAGAAACTTTTTCCTTGACAATGTTGAGCCATGAAGGACATTTCTGACATGTCTGGAGGTGCAAAACATCCAAACAAATTCATAGAAGAACTGACATCAGTGCAATTTGCATTTTGGACACATCCACACAGGCAATTATTTTAACCTGTGCAAGCATTCAGAATGGACAGTAGTAGCAGTAGAGGCAACTAGTTACCATAGCAACACCATCAAGTGACTGCCAAAATGTTGGTTAATGCATTTTAGTGGGTATAGCCACCATGAACCAGGGACCACGAAGACACATTTTCAGAAAACAAAGCCTCCTGAACGACAGAGCAATGCCTCCCTCAGAACGAGAGCAACATGTGGTCAACTCACAGCAGAGGGTTCTGCTTGCTTATGCATCCTCTCCGAATGCAAACACAGGCCATTCTCTGAGGCATGCCTCACTGAACTCACTGAACCCGACTCCCCGTTTCCCCTCCCCTCTCTCTGCTGCATTCAGTGCAGAGCACCGGGGGACTGCTGATATCAGAACAGACTGTACATGACTATGTGGAAGGTGTAACCGGCCAAACAAATGAATAAATTCTTCATGGTTGGCCTCTGTTAGTGATAACAAATGTGATTGAAATTAGCGCTCATTACAACAAAAACACTTTAGTCAACTTATTTTCAGGGTCAATAATGACAATCATAATGAATACCTTATTGTGTCCAGTAAAGATAAACAAGAAAAACACAGAGATGAATCAGAACAGAATTACTGAAGACTAGGTAAATATTTGACACTACTTTGCAGATACTCTTATTCAAAGGTAAATGTAACCAGACTGTACATTGTTTTAGTCTTCCTTAAGTAGTCTTATTTGTACAGCAGAGGCGTTCCTACCTGGACAGGCAATTGAATTCTAATCAGTGTGTGCTGTCCACTATGCAATTCACTTGAACGGATATGCTCAGCACTGGAGACTACAACTGCGTTGCTCTCGTGCTCTCTCTCTTTCTCTGTGTGAGTGAGTGAGCAGGCAAGCGAGAGAGAGAGAGAGAGAGAAATCAAATCAGCCCATTAAATTATTGGTGGTAATCAACATAATCTCAGCCTAATACTTATTGATCAGCCATATATTAACCCACAATTCAATCTGATTCACGATACTGGCTTCAATCTCATATTCAGATAATCTTTTAAATAAAATTTGAATGAACAAAACTGATTACTGTATTTAGTTGTGTCCTGGTCGAACTCTAACGCTGGGAGGAGAGGGTTATTGACTGGTGTTCACTAAAACAACACAGTTGCATCAGGTATCAATAAATAAGCACTACAGCTATCAGATATTTTTCATTTTGAATATTACCTATTAATAACTTTAAGACTGAATGCGTCAGCACCAACATGCTCACAATATGCTGTGATTAAACAAATAACTTGACAACTGTTTGTTCTAGTAACGGTTTAAAATTTAATGTGAAAACTACAATATCCCAATATGCCATTAGCAGTATTTAGTATTGCTGTCCCCTTTGAAATGTCAGGCCAAATCTATTCCACATCCACCAAGGTAGCAGTATTAGAACACAATGTGTATATATGGAAGATAAACTGTATTTTGTTTCCTGCCAGATATTTTTTTAATTGTCAACAACACTAGGGAGCCAATCAAAAGGCTAAATTCACCACCCAGCAGATCAAAGCAGGTATGAAAGCACTCCCACACATCTGTGGTTTCATTCTGAAAATGTGATTGCAGACACAGCCGTAGCGCATTCAAACCTAGACTAGTGAATTCCAGTGCAACTTTACAAAAACATTTAACAGACTTTATAAAGACAAGATTTTCACTGAGATGAGCAGTAATGACTAGGCTGGAGATGCTTAAGAAATGTCAGGAGTGTGATTTGTGTACACAGCCTTCACACAGCAGTAATTCAGTAGGAGGAGCATTATAAAATGATGTCTACTGATAGTGCTGAGAAAAATGCTCACAACTGTATATATAGTGAATGAAGACAATGAGGTTCATATAGTGAGTTATTGTACATGTTAGTTTTCTTAAGTGTTTTTTTCAAGCAAAGATTTCTGGTTTTCAGGGCTCCCATATTTCCCGGTGTTTAACACGTACATCACTTGAAAACAGTATATCATCAAGTTACTGCCGAGAATGTCAAGACATGTCCTGGCGGACACTTTATGAAGGGTTAGCAGAATTTTGGTGACCAAAACTCACTTGAAATCTACATAAATAAAAATATTATGTGAAATAGTCTTATCACGACTTATATATTACAAACACTTCTCTACTATGTTCAATAACATACTCCTAACTACTATTCGCGTTACTTGTAATTCACTCAGCTGTAAGTTACTCATTTAGTATAGTGTAGTGTAGTTCGATAGTCTATAGCATTGGGCATAATATCCCATAGCATTGTGTATATAGCACAGTAAACACAGCACACAGTTGAAATTCTTCTCCCATTCACCAAAAGCAGCAGTGGGCAAGGGTACCTCGTTGGTGCTACTGACAGTCCTGAGATACAAACTCATGACCATTCAATCACAGGAGCAACTCCCTAACCACCAGGACACCAGGAGCCCCAAAAATTGGGAATCAAACCAGCAATGTTTTGATCAGCTCAATCAACGTGCTGCATTTAACCACTCCGTCATAGTGTATTTCATTGATGTTTTTTCATAATTTTTATTGGATTTAGACTTTGTTTTTTATACTGTTCCTGTATGCGTGTGTGTGTCTATGCAGTCATAACATAAGCAATTTTCTAAGGGATCCATAAAGTTTTCTGATTCTGAAAAAGGTTTTCCCAATTTTCTCTTAAATGTCATGACACCTTGACCTGTCACCCCACTGCTGCGCAACAGCACCATCCATCTAGCACAATCTCTCAGTGTTAAAAAAAAAAAAATTAAAAAAAGTTCACTACTGCTTGGTTGAACTAAGGTCAGTACGTCAAGATATTTGTCCACAGTTTTAAAGATTCTTAGATAGCACACATAAGTAATGCATCCTGAATTAACCAGATGCAAAAGAATATTGATTAATGGTAATTGACAAAACCCAGCAGCTAAATGGGAATACAAGAGATAAACCTGCAGGGAAAATTGATTCAAACAAGAACAAGCATCTGGTCACATTGAGTGCATTAACAAGCACACCTATTATATGATAACATGATTCTGGCAGTTATTTGATTATTCACATAGCCATGTCAACAGTATACTCTGATTCCCAAGGTCGGATTAAAGCCATCATTGGATTTCAATAAACCTGATCAAGAAACCTGGATGAAGACATTTTGTGCAATGCTGATAAGAAAACTGAAGCAAGAAGTTTGAAGCTTTTGTCATGCGCTGCACTTTGAGTTGCTAAGCAACAATAAAGGTACACATCATGAATTTCGAAAGAAATGTGATTATTGACTCAGACAGAGACTCAGTTCTCTCATTATCAGATAACTGAAGTGCTTGTAAACACGCCAAACTGATTATTTCCAAATGTAATTTTCTGCATTTGTCTGACTATTACGTAAGTGTTAAACTCATCAGGTCATTGTTAGAGCTCCAATCAAATTAGAGAAAGGTATGTACAGTTCTACCGTCAATTATGTATATTTTTAGGATATTAAAAGTTCATAGATCCCTGGAATGAGTGTAATTTAATTAGTTCTGCAATTAAAAATAATTTCTCCTATTTAGTGATGACATTTTAGGAACAGATGCAGAATTCTGAACTGCGCTCCAACTGAGCCAGTCGCAAATGCAATATAATGACTGATAAATCAAGAGTGTGGCTTTGTGTCAGAGGATGAATAAAGATACTGAAAAACATCCGGTTTTTAATGGACCCACAGTAAACAAAGTTTCTGGAATTGCCACAAGTGTCATCACGAATAAAATGGGCAAGTTTATGAGAGCTGGTGCGGTGTAGTCAATTTTAGGTTTTGTTAAATGACCTTTTCGAGGATGTTTGTGGACTCCAGCTCACTTTACAGCTGGTCAGAGCTAACAAAACTGGTTCTGCTTTCACAAATGTTGGATTGGACGCTGGATAGAACTTATAAACCTATACAATAAATACATGGTAAATGCATAAATTGTTCAAAAGTGTATCCCTCAATTAGTCTTTAGATTTAAATCTCTTTACAACCACTGGCTTAAATAACAAAATGATGTCTATTCTCCTTGAGCATTGACATCATTTGATGAAAAAAAAAATGTGCTGGTTATAATGTAATTGAAGAAGAAATGTAAATGTGAAGCTTTTTTTTTTTCTGTGAGCATTCAAATACCAAAAAATATGATGAAGTCTTGTAACTAGGGATGGGAATCGATAAGAAATTATTGAGGTCAATGCCATTATCGATTATTCTTATAGATCCAATTCCTTATTGATTCCATTATTGATTCCTAAACAGTGTTACAGGATGAGCCTGTTGCCTTAAGAAACTTTGCATTCTGGGTAATTGAGCCTCTAGGGAGGCTGGGAGATGTAGTCTTTCAGGGAGTGTTTGGAGTTTTACATGGCCGCTCTGATTCTTGCTACTCTAATGTTCTTTTTGGAGAAAGTAAATAAATGCTCCCGTTCCGAGGGAGGAAACAATGGAACCTGATCCCGGTAATTGTCTAATTTTTGGACCCACTCTGTGGCCAAGAGTAACAAGCCAAAGACGCCTGGCTAGCAGCCGCTAAAGCCGAGGCTGAGAAGGCAACAGTATAAAATAAATATTTATTTTAACTGATCATAATTTTGTGGACAGGTAGTAAAACCTGGTTAGCTACATATTTACATTAAAAAAGTAGTCATAGGCCATTTTTTTTATCTTCGAAAGCCGCTGTTTTATTAATGTCAGAACTCAATCTTGTCCTTCACATGGTAAATATAAACACTTGAACAATGAATTGTGCACTTATCTTCCTTAAACAATAAAAAATATGGCCCAAATATGAAAATATAATTATAAAAATAACTTGGTATTGATAAATGGCACTGTAGTTAAAGTGACTACAGAAAACTACAGCGCTTGCACTCGAGTGCTGAGAATCGAACACATGGCATTCTTGAATTTTAATGCCGTGTTAAGACCTCAAATGTTTTAACATGTTGGTAGTGTTACCACCCTTGCATGTTAAAACAGCACTACACTGGTTACAAACGCGACTGTCATTTGTTTTGGTAAAATGCAGCCACATCGTGGACCACTTTCTCTGCTCCATGATAACTCGAGTCGCCGAGTGTGACGTCATTGGGCACGACGCAGGAAAACGTCCGAAAGAATCGTTAGAGGAACCGATAACGTCTGGAGGTAATCGATTCCGGTGCTTCGCAAAATTAGAACCGGTTCTAAATGGGAACCGGGTTTTGATTCCCACCCCTACTTGTAATTGTACACAGAAATAAAAACACGTCAAATAAAAAAGGCCGAACAAACACTGGACAAAAATAAACCAATGACATCTTTCTTAGACTGGGTGTGTGCATGTATATACACACATATCTATACATACACACAAAAACACACACACATACATTAGGGTAGGGCTGGGCGATATGGCTGAAAACTTTCACGATATCAGTGTTTCATATCGGTCGATATCGATAATTATTGATATTTTTATGACCCATTTAAAATAAGGACCAGGAGAAAAATATACTACATTTAAACATTTTTATTTTAAACTTAACCTTTCTCTGATCATAATCCCCTCAGTTATTAAGACAGAAATGTCAACAACCATGGAAAACTCAAATAATTAAGTTGTAAACATGAGTCTTAAGTCACAATGAACACTTAATTATCTATTAACATGTAATGTGCAAAATGAAAGAAAATGTAAGAAATGCTTAACAAAGTGTAATACAATAGTGCAAAGTGTTACATATAAACAGAAAAACCTGAGAATTTAGTGCAAGTTCAGGGCTAAGAAGTTCACGAGCTGTTCACCTTCTGGTGAATAAAGTGTTTTTAAAATATGTGCAGTGTTTTGTAAACATAAATAAAACTGAGGTAGACT
>JBBPCX010000002.1:8406269-8421578 GCA_037974365.1 Hydrocynus forskahlii
AACTGGGGAAACAATTTATTTCACTTTCCATGTAGTGTCTAGTTTTTGCAAAAAAAATTCACACAGGCATGTTTTAGCGGTTGATATTTCTTGGCTCCACTGTGCTGAACATGGAACTGAAGGATATATGTGCAAAATGTGGCCAAATGTAAACATGCAAAATTTAAATGTATCTGTTGTAGCATCCCTTATGAACTAAATTTGATGAAATCTGGTATGATGTGGTTATTACTAGTGAAGCATTAGATTTTTGCCTTGACATTGGTGCTGCTACTCCTAAACTGAGGCATAATGAGTTAGGGTCATGCTTTTCCAAGAGGTCAACCTTGATAAAAATGTAGCAAATTTTGGTGAAAAGGTTGCAAAGCTATTGACCACAACGCGCTTTGTGCCCACTTCAAAGTCGTGCTAGCATGAAGAAATGCACCTATCTAGGGACACAAATCCACATGTGGACAGCATCGAAGTCCATGTGTATGAAATCAAAGACATACTTCTGCTGACAACTCAGTTACAAAAATCAGTTATAATAAGTAGCCTAAAGGCACTTTTCCACAAGCATTCAGGAACCATGCTGTACCTAAACCATACTGTGATGGCAGAGAATTTGCAGCTCGCTTTAATTTTCCAGTGTATCTCAGCCCGGCAATGGTGTTGCTGACGCGTCAGCAGAGCAATTCTCTCCCCACAGTTTATGGCCAGTCATCGTCCTAACACTGTGTCCCTGGAGTCATACCAGCAGAAAGTCAGAGCTGCTTTTGATATTGTGGTCTTTTATCATTGATAGTCTGGGTGAATAATAAAAAAAAACCACAATAAACAAAAACACACTGAATGCTGTAGTTTTTTGTTTACCTTAGCACTCAAAGACTACACTCCATTACTCTTAAGTGTCAATGTTCTGTGTTTCCTTTTTTAAATACATTTGGATATATTCAGAGCAGCTGGTCTCTGTAGTGGTGATACAACTCATCAAAAGGGGCAGTGTGCAGAAACCCAGTGAAAAATAAGCACACAGAGAGAGAAGCTGGAGACACTTTGCCGTTTCCAGCTGAGCAGGCACATGGTGCATCACACTGACAGGCCGACATCTCTGGGCTCAGCCCACTCTACACAACCCGCACTAATCACACAAAGGAATCTGGGCTCCAGTACAGACTCCTAACCCTTTCAGCACAGACATGATCACATTTATAGAGTTTTCTGCAGCCAAAACAAAACTCACACACACACACACACACACACACACACACACACACACAAATCAAATATGAGCAGACTGTCGTCTTGGAAAATGCAGCACTAATTAGCACCACTTAACTGTATAGTTTTGGACCTTTTTTTTACGTGTTTAACCATTCTAAGATAAGTAAAGTCTGAAATTTGCGTTGTTACAGCAGCAACATAGATAGTAAAGAAGAAGAAAGTAGAAGGAACATTACTAATAGAATAAAACCTGTACAACACAACAGTATAATACAAAAAGTACAATAAACAAATATTATATGCACATAAATGATTTTGTGTGTAAAGACCTACATGAAATGGCACTACCCAGAATCATAGGCATTTCATCACAGCTAGAGCTCAGTTTGTCAGGGACAGTTCACAGCCAAGCAAAGCACTGAGAAGAAGGAAAACTACTGCCCAGAAATGTATGGGTCCCTTACAAGCACTCTGTAGTCACAAGCACTTTCATTTCCACCTTTCCAAGAACCTTCGGAATGAGATGCAGCTTTTAATGTGTTTTGGCCCTAACTGGGTAAGATGTGGCTTGCTTTCGCTTCTGGACCCATCGTGGATAGGAGATTACAAACTGAATCACTCGATGCAATCACATCGCTCAATGAATGTGTGGCGTAAACCTCTCTCACCTTCCAGTAGTCCAAATGTAAACTGTAGTACCTCTGGTATGCAGATAATGCTATAGCAAAAAAAAACAAAAAAAAACATAAAAGTATATCAGCCAACTAGTCAATTCAACAAGCACATCTCTGTAATGTACACTATTTTTCATTATGTATTAATGACACAAAACTTAGACATCCAAAATTTAGCTCAGCACTATCCCACCTTGTAAAATGTAAAATTAATGCCATTCGTACTGTACTTATGTCATAGTGACTGAGCGAATTGTAGAATAAACTTGGTTAGGATAAATGAACTGAAGAACTCACCTTTAGGGTAATCTTCTAGCAAAAGGTTGAAATGCCCTAACTGGCAAAACACCTCAGGTTCCACTTTTCCTTCAGTTTTTAAGATGTAGGCATCGTAGCAGCGAATGGCCTAAAAAATGAAGGGGAAAAAAAATAAATCAAGGGAAAAAAACAAACTATTGTAACACAATTCATTTAGTCCAAAAGTGCTTATATTTCGGTGTTTAGTTTTCAAAAGCCGTTTTGTTTGGGGGGTGTTTGAACTTTTTGGGTTTGTTTCCCAGCCCAGGGTTTGGTTTTTTAAAAAAAAAAAAAAAAAAAAAAAAAAAAAAAAAAAAAAAAGATTTTCAAAGATAAATCATGAGCACAAAAATCTGGTCCAAGACTAGGCTTAGTTTATATCAAGTCCAGGAAACTGGTCCATCAACTTCAATTAAACACGATGAACAGATCTGCCAATGCTCATAATGATCAGCAAAAAGACAATGAACCTGACACTATTAAACTACAATAATTAAAATACTGAAAAATAGTTGGGGGTGGGGGATAAATCATTTAGCACTCTTATGAAACTAGACACCACTGTGGGGAAAACAAACACTTGTGGAAAAATAGCTAAATGCTATTTTGTCACCAGCAGTTCACATCAGCCAAGTCAGCACACTGAACTCTTTGAACTGTTTGTGAGACTCCAATCCTCACCATCATATCAGTTTTAACTCCAAGTGCTGCCAAAATACGTTTTCTACTTCTCTGGACCACTAGCTCACTAGTGTTATTATGTTCTTGGGGTTTTTTTTAAATAAATTAGTGTGTGCCTGGTTTGTTTGTTTAAACCCTCCACCATGTCCCCATTCACTGACCACAGCTGACCCAAAAAATAACCATATAAATAGGCATATAAAAAGCATAACAACCTGCACAAAGTTGTCAGATTGGGCATTACACTGCATTTTTGTAAAGTAGATCATTGGTTCTACACAGTTACAGTTTGGCAAACCTACATTTCTGTCTGATATTTTTAAATATCTGCGGATACAGGTATGATTCTGATGATATCATGCATCACTAATTCAGAAATGTTCAAAGGTAAGAACGGCTTTTGCTCAAAGGAAACTGACAGAACAAGCCAGCCTTTACATCAAATCTAATAGTGGCAGTGACTGCTCTTACATAGTAAGACTAGCTTCTGAATGAGCTGTAATTCAAGGCAGACATCATTTACATCTGTCAGTCTTAAAGGCACAGCAACAAAAGCAGTTTGTTAAATTCTAAGGGAAAAAACAGGTTGGAATAAGGTCAAAATGAAACAAAAGGAAAATGTAATATGTGGGTACCTTGGTGAATCAGTGTCTTTAAAGGTTAAAGACTGGCCAAAATAATTGTATTTTTATTTGATTACATGAATAACCTGATTAAACAAACCCCCCATTAACACTCAACCTAGAGCTGTGATTTGTCATCCTGTTTGAAACACTGATTGGTCTCATTTGCATAGTCTTCTGCGATATCAGCTTTGCATATTTCAGTATATCAATATCATTATTGGTCTCCAATATTATGATAACGATTGACAGACGATTTATTGTGTAGCCCTAGTCTGAACAACAAAGTTGGCAAGCAACCAGCATGTATCAGAAACCCACTTCTATGCTCAGGCTCCATCAGTGCCGTTAGTAACAAGCCATGCAGTAACAAAGCAAGTATTGCAAAAACTGTGAATGTGATGTAAAAAAAGCCTATATACAGAATACATGGATTTGTGAAACATACCTGCAAAAATTACATTTTGTGCAAGTATATAGGAAATGGGAAAGAAAAAAATATGGGTGGACCATAGATGGTAGAAGTGTCAGGACAGAAAACTCAAAACGTCTTTGCCATGAAAATAGAGAATGAATAAGACAAATGAACAACTGCACAGAACTGAACTAATGTGCAGAAACAGGAGTTAATGTTCGTGACAGAAGTGCAAGAAATAAATGAAAAATGAAAACCAGAACTAACAGCTAAACAGGAAAAAAAATCCAGGTTAAAGTGGGCTAAACAGAAACAACCATGCAGTGTGGATGATAAGATGAAAGTGACAAATTCAGTGATGAATCAGAAATCTGCACTGGCCAAGGACATAAAGCTGAAACGTTTGTCTAGAACATGAACTGGGATCATGACGGAAACTATCTGATTTCCCCACTCATTTACGATCTGGGGCTGCGTGTTCAGTACAGGACGAGGGGAAATCAGAGGGTAATCATTACCTCAACAGTCATTCATCACACAGGTGTACGCTGAAAGTTTTCTGTTGTTTTTCAGGATGATGATGCCTCTCAACCCAGAGCAAAAAGTATGAAAGCAGGTTTCTCTGGGAAAGGCATATCAACTCAACGACATGGCCAGCAAACAGCCTGGATCTCAGTCTCATTTAAATTTATGGTGGAACTAAGAAAAAAAAGGAGGTCCATGACAAGACGCCGTTTGAGAAAGTTGGAAGCAGCTTGATGGGGAATATTGTTTTTCATGAGTGCATGAAAGTCCATGCCTCAAAGATTCTGGGCCCGAGGAGTAGCAACAAAGAACTACTTTTTTTTGTTGTTCTGATTCCATTATTTGTTTTTTTTGTTTTGATTCCATATTTTTTCTTCCACATTGAGTGATCATCATTTTATCCTTTACTTGATCTGGAAAAAATATGCCTTAAATTAAAATAATTCAATTAACTTTTGGAGGTCTGTTTCAGGAATCCAGAAAGTTAATCCATTAAACAAATACTGTTTTGTCTCATTTGTGATCGGTTTATAAATGCTATGAAAAAAGTGTGGCAAGTCCATCCATTTTGCCAGGAGTTCTGTTTTAGTGGAACACACCTATATAACGGACCACACACTGGAAGAACTATCACCTTTCTCGCCAATAAGTATTTAATAAGGCATGGGCAAGATTATAAAAGAATACCGTACATTAGGGCATTAACAGAAAAGCCGATTTGTTGACGCGTTGATGTCACAGGACCAAGTCGACGCCCTCTGAGAGAAGTCAACTAGTTGTGTTTTTTCCTCTCCGTGTGTGCTTGTGTACGCAAAGCAATCTCCACCTCTGATTGGCTTACGCTGACATGCATTCCGTGACATAACCATTTATTAGTCCCTATAAAAAGGGCGGTACCGTTGGCACGAGTGGAATCTAAACACAAAACCACAACAAGACGAGAGACACAGCAGCAGAGGTGACAGACGCACATCCAGCCTTTGTTTTGCTTGTCGTGTTGACTGTTAATGTTACAGAGAACTTTAACCCTTTAAGCTCCAAAGTTGCAGAATTGCGACAAGACGTCATCATGAATAAAATAGACTGTAGTTACAAATATCATGTAATACAGCATTTGTATTCCCTACCACTAGTTAGCAGACATGTAGTACTTCAATTTAAGACCAAAATTACGTCATCGTTTTTTCTAAGTTTAGAGTAAATAGCAGTGGGAACGAGCCTCGTGTCATTGGTGCCGAGGCAGTCAAAGGACATTACGAGTGGCATATCTCCGCGGGGCAAGCACCAATCCCTGTCAAACTTCACAGTTAGATAGGGCTTGGTGAGACCTTTCAACGAGCCCAAGCACGACGCTCCGCTCCCTAGGGAACCGGCACTACAGTCCCGTGCGCGTGGACATTCGGAGCGGCATAGCTCCACAGGGCAGCCACCAATCCCCGTCAAACTTCAGTTAGATAGGGCTCAGTGAGACCTTTCCAACAACCCCTCGTTTGCCATAATATCCCCTAGCGATCCGGAGTTATTAGCTGAAAACCGTTCACCTCGCCCCGCTATCCCATTATTTCTGCCCACCACGGACCTTCCGAGCAGCATAGCTCTGTGGTGCAAGAACCCAGACACTTCAAACTGCACAGTTAGGTAGGGCTCAACCATTTGAAAGGCTGGAAATAGCGAGGATAATGGTGGCTGGGTTTATTTGAGAAACGAGGAAGTGTATCTGGACTGGATCAAACGCTTTGATGTATAAACGTCATAATGGCATCATTATATGCAAATTAGATGGGTATATTTATACCCCACATAAACTTCAGATCATTTTTCTAATTTACAATAAGTTTCTATCTTTAACCCCTTTCAAGCCACAAGCTTTTGAAATATTGATGTCAAAATCCAGTATTAAAAAAAATAACCTGGCGCTTAAAGGGTTACATTTAACCAATTGGTGCCAACCTTCGGTACTTAAGTGCCAGTTCAACACAGTAAGTGCAGTAGTTAGAATGAGCCAAAAGCGGTCACAAGCACGACGACTAGCAGTTGAACACCTCAGCCCAGTAACGGTTGCCCATGGTGTTCCTTTTCTTTAACAGTGTCTGCTAACGTGTGCGACTTAGTTGGTAGTAACTTGGTTAAAACCAGATGTTGATTTGAGTTTAGCTCTGCAGCTATGAAGAACAGATGTGGACGACTTTAAGCACTGATGTACATCGCTCTGGATAAGAGTGTCTACCAGATGCTGTAACTGTAACTGAGTTGCTGATGGATTAGCAGCCCAATTCTCTCCCCACAGTTTACGTCCGGCCATAGAGTTATACCAGCAGAAAGTTCTTCTATCAGAACTGCGTTTGATATTGTGGTCTTTTATTAGTTACAGTCTTGTTTGAGTTATTTATGTTTTTCTCAACAGCTAACTTGTTAAAGAACACCTTTGCGTTTCTCACAACGCTAAAAATAAATTTGTTAGCGTCATTAGAAAACTCCCACTGAAAAGTATCTTCTGCATAAACAGATAGTAGCTCTTGTACGTTTGCAGCTTCCTAATTGTTAGTTAGTTTTTACATTGTTGTTTTTTGCACAGACAGAAAAAAAAACAATGGCCTCTTTCCACATTGTGACGACAGCATTTTGACCAGACAGAGAGCAGTGACACAGTCAGCTCGGCTGCAGCCTGGTTTCAGCCCTGCCGTCAAGCATGAAGCACCGCTCAGGTACAGGTCGCTTTATTTGTAACGGAAACTAATTTGTTTGTAGTTTTTTATGCCAGTGGAAAAGTGCCATATAAGAAGGCCAGTCTTCCAGCAGGACCTGTAAACTTGCATTTAGGGATCCAGAGAAACTAAGACAAACCGCAATAAAAAAGTCAACACAGCATGTCCTTGTTTCCCTTTAAGTTGAAACTATGGCTTGATACCAAACTGTACTTTAAAGAGTATTGAACAAATTACATCATTACTACCGACTATAGATTTACATGAAATGGATCAGTTGCAACATTCAGTACTTGAGAGAGCCCACACAGTCAGGAAAATGAATAAAATGAGTCAATTATTTACGGAAAAATTATTTATGTAGTAATTACTTACGTAAAAAACTTCATATTTACATAAATAATTCATTCTTGTTAGGATGGGTAAACATTTTTACTGACTGCATCAAAACTGAGCAAGCTATTTACAGTAACGATATGTGAACATTATGTCGGAAACCTTAACAGGAAACCAATAGTACTGTTTATACGAGAAATATCACATGCAAACACTGTGATGGTGACCACAACTAAAACAGCAACCAAGACAGACCTATGTCTATGTCAGAACTGCGGTGGTCTGTAAAATGTTGTTAATACATAAATTTAAAATTGGGAAGTTCTGAGTCATTTTTTACAACTGAAATTGCATTTGTTATAACTGAGAGAGTAAAGTCCCGGGAAAAACTACGGTTGGGTGCAAATACTGGTACTGATATCGGTTAAAATGTGAACTGTATCCAACACTAGTAAGCACTGTTTTAATTCAGCAATTACAATAAACATAGGCAGAGCGATGAAATGCACGTCTAACTTCTATTTAGTGGTTGTCATGGCTGCTTGTATGCTAATGTACAGACTAGCGGGTCTGCATGTATGTATACAGCTATTTCTAAAAATAGCTTTTTTTCTCTGTGGTATCAGCCTGGCACCTTTCTCAACAAAACCATGCTTTTGAAAACTGACACCACACATATGTTTAACGTTTTACATATGATAGTGTTGGACAAACATTACTATTTTAAATATATGATCAGGTTGGACAATCATTACTAGAGATGGGCCCGATCCGATATGATATCAGTATCGGTTCTGATATAGCCGTAAATCTGACATCAGTCGGACGGCCCCGATCTCTATATTGCAGTTCGCAGCTTGCGCTGGACCTTAAACACGACGCTGTGTAATACAAGATGCGTCGGCAGCAAACGCTCGTTGACATTTTCCAAAACATCACCATAAATACAGAAGTGGTGAGATTACACTCTGCCCTGTCGTGTCTCCAAATAACACTATAATGACTGTCTCAAAATATGACGAGGCTAAAGTTGGGCATCTCATAACTCGCCCGGTCCACCTTAAATACAGAAGTGAATTCACGTTATTTAAAATGTATTCGTTTTGCACTTTTTTTTTTTTTTTTTACACAGTTGTTGCTGCTAAAACGGACATAATACTTGAACTATTTAAATGATTCAGCCAAGATTGTTGTGTTTTTGATTTTACCTTTTTCTGAAGTGCAAATAAATTCCTTTGGAATGCTTTTCAATTCAGTGTAGTTGTGTGTATTTTTGCTCTTCTAATAAGTGCTTAGTAGTTTATTTATTCTGTGATGTAACCTTACTAACAAACAGCACAATTTATTAAAGTAAAAAAGATGTATTGTATCAGAATCTGTATCAGTGTCAGCAGTCGTGTATCGCAATCAGATAGGAACTGGAAAAACATTACTGTTTTAAATAAATGATAGCACTGGACAAATATTACTGTTTCAAATATATGATAGGGTTGGAGATCATTACTGTTTTAAACATATGATAGGGTTGGACAATTATTACTACTTTATATATGATAGAGTGGGACAATAGGGTTGGACAGTTATTGCTGTTTTTAAAAAAATATGGCTGGTTGGACAGTTATTACTATTTTATATATGATAGAGTTGGACAGTTATTACTATTTTATTTTTGACAGGGTTGGATAGTTATTACTGTTTTAATACAATAAGGTAGGTTTGGAAAGTTATTACTATTTTATATATGGTAAGGTTGGACAGTTATTACTATTTTATTTTTGATATGGTTGGATAGTTATTACTGTTTTAAAACAATACGGTAGGGTTGGACAGTTATTACTATTTATATATAATAGGCTTGGACATTTACTGATTTAAATAAACAATAAGTTTGGACAATTACTACTGTTTTATACATGACAGTGTTGGACAGTTATTATTGTTTTATATATGATAGGGTTGGACAATTAGGCGTTTGAATTTTGCTTGACCATTTGATCAGCAATGAGAGGCATTTGAAAACAATGACGGTTTCTTATGAAATCATGATGCTGTAAATTTTATTTCATGAATCCGATCCAACTGCCAAACAAAAATTTCACTCATTTCCACAATGGGGTCAACAATTCATTTCAGAAAAAGGAATCAATGGTGGCCCAGATTAACAGCCACAAACGCAAAACTAACTAACCCCAGACATTTAATTTTGGAATCTCAAATATAAGTCTTTATCCTACCAATGAGAGATGTTTCAGTATTAGTTATATAAATTTCAAGCCTGTACTAAGGCATGTGGCACTGCTGGCCCGTTAACTAAGCCATCATTAGCTACAGCGGTCCAGTTCCGAACACAACAGAACAGGTCTGGTCTCTGCTTTTCTGTCACTACAACACCAGTCACTTAATTCTGATCCCTCAGATGTTAGCTTCTGTCATTTTCAACACCAGTTGCTCAACTTTTTCCTTCAGATCTGAGCCAATCTCATCTTGTGTCAGTTTAGCGTTCTAGCGTTCTGTGGTGAGCAGCGTTCTGCTAGCTAAGCAAAAACTATCCAGCTTCTTTCTCCTAGTTAGCGGCAGCAACTAACATTTGGCATTGACATTTATTGAATAATAGACTGAAAATCATTCATCAACAGTGACACCTCCTCCCACCTCATCCAGAAAAGACAGAAGCACCTAGGAGCCTTATCCTACCCCCGTCTATAAGAATCACTGATTCTCAAATGCACGTTAGTCATATTATTATATATTATACTATTATAATAGTATAATTGTATTAATTTTGGACAACTCGTTGCACTAACAAATAGTCATCATGAAGCAAAACAATTGTTTACACCATGGTTGGCTCACATCCACTGCAAAAGTCCACTGTAACATTTTAGAACTAGTTTAATTTAATTCCGCTTACTATAACAGCAAATGCTTCTAGAGAAGCATTGACATTATGAACTCTGTATTGCAAAAATGGTGTTTACTGTGCAATCATTCAGGTCTAACACTGAAACACTTGAAAGAAGAATGGTAATTATGCTTCAGTATTTGAGTACATAGGTGAAAACATTATACAAAACTTTGCTCTACAACTAGAATGCAATTTTGACTTTTGATACGAGTTACACAATACAGTAACCAGTGGAACATTTTCACGGACACAGAGCAAAGACCGACCAATTAGCACTCTCCTCCAAACATGGCGAGCTTGATTATACTGCAAAGCATCTATGCCTCATGCGTTCTCAGTACTGGTACGGTTAAATAATCACATCAAAATGACAGATTTGTTCTGCTTCTGTCTTTTAGAATTACCAAACTAAAAGCAAAATCTGACACTGTGACTTAAAACACACACTAATCAGCCACAACAATAAAACCATCAAGCTAATATTGTAAAGAGGAAAGTGTCCATTTGTCACATATGAACACATGACAGGACAGCACAGCACACAATGTGAACAGTACAAAATTGTTCTCTGTATTTAATCCATTCACTAAGTGAATCAGATGGAAGACAGTGACGCTGTGCCCAGGGGTGTCAGTTGTGCTACTAGTGGTCCAGGGATTCAAACCCATGACCTTCAGATTGCAGTGGCGACTCCCTAATCACCAGGCCACCGGGCGCCCCACCAGCTGCATGGGTAATCCTCGAGCCAACAAAGTGTTTTAAACGTTTTTGACCCATCCGTCAAACTATGAACTCCACAAAACCACTGAATATGGCAGGGCACATGATCCTGCTGAAAGAGGCCATGGCCATTAGGTAATCCTGTTCCCATTAAGGGGTGTACCTGCTCTGTAACAGTGTTGAAGTAGCTGGTACATGTCAAAGCATCATCATAAATACGAGGACTTAAAAGTTTCCCAGCAGAACATTGCCCTGTGTCTTCTCAAAGTGAATCCTGGTCCCATCTCTTCCCCAAGGAAGAGACACACATGCACTTGGCCCATCCACATGATGCAAAAGAAAACATGATTCAGCAGATCAGTCCACCCTCTTTCATTGCTCCATGGACCAGGTCTGATGTTCGCATGACCGCTGTAGGGGTCATTGGCAGTGGACAGGGGGTAGCATGGGCACTCTGACTGATCTGCAGTTCCAAAACCCCATGAGCAGCTGTGAAGCACTATGTGTTCTGAAACCTCTCTCTTAGGCAGCCATAATACTTTCAGCAATTTGTGCTTCAGTAGCTCTCCTGTGAAAGATCAGAAGGACCAACCTTCACTCCCCACACACCTAAATGAGTCTTAGGCACCCAAGACACTGTTGCAGGTTCACCATCTGTCCTTTCCTGGACCACATTCAGTTGGTCCAAACCACTGCATACCAGGAACACCATGCAAGACCTGCCATTTTGAAGATGCTCTGACCCTGCTGTCTAGCCATCATAATTTGCCCTTGTTAAATTTGTTCAGATCCTTATGCTTGCCCATGTTTATTGCTTCCAACGTATCCTCAAGAACTGACTAAAGCCGAGTGGGAGTGAGAGTGAGCATTATACACTACCAAACAAAAGTTTTAGAATACCCCAGTGTTTCAAGGTTTTTTAATTGAAATTCAAACAGTTCAAGCCCAATGAATTGCATGAAATGGTATAAAGCACAGTGCTGAACTGCGAGAGGTTTAAAAATGGTAAGGTTACCCATAAGTGGGAAATAATTCTGTAGCGCCATACAGTACCCTCTGGTATGGGCCTAATTGGTCGGGTTCGTCCTACAGCAAGATAGTAACCCAAAACATAAGTCCAAGCTCTGCCAGAACAAGATGGTAAGCTGGAAAACATGGAGTGGCCAGAAGTCTCCAGACTTAAACCCCATATAGCTGCTTTAAGATGAACTGGACAGTAAAAGCAAAGCAACCTGTAAGTGCCGCACACTTATGGGATCTTCTGCAACATAGTTGGGAGGAACTTTCTGCAGAATGAACAACAAGACATTGAATCGCTTGAATTTCAATACAAAAAACAGACCGGTAGTGTAAACTCAAAACGTCATATGTCGAGACTGTTGTAACGCGAGGACCCCCTGTACATAAAAGTACATGAAGTAGAGAGGCCTCTTATAGTTGCGCAAGAACACACCACAGCACAGCACACAGTGTGAACAATGTGAAATTCTTTCTCTGCATTTAACCCATTCACCAAGTGAAGCAGTGGTCAGCCAGACATGCAGCGCCCAGAGAGCAGTGTGTGGGGACCTTGCTCAAGGGTACCTCAGAGGCACAACTGGCAGTCTTGGGATTCAAACTAACAACCTTCCGATCGCAGGGGGAAATCCCTAATCACTAGGCAACTTGGTAAATGTGTACAACATTCATTACCTACGCAAATGCGGCTCAAGGCCTTGCACCGGGTCAGACCTTGGAAGACAGGAGAGGTGATGTGTGATGCACAGCCAAGCAATATTTAAACAGACTAAATTACAGGTCGTGTGAACTGATCCGAACCTCACCAGAGGGCCAGAGAAGGTCTGAATTCAGCTGATTTGAAGAAGACTAAGCCCAGATCAGCCACACACATGGAGCCAACGGGCTGAGTTTAAGCAACGCTACTCATCAAGAAGAAACTGCCTCATTTTAACGACCTTATATTAAACATGCATAGTGGAAATGTTCCATACAGTTGAATTAAACGTGATAACTGGTGTTCTGGACCAATATGGCACCTCAGAACCCCCTGAACGCCACTCTACTAGCTGGAGGCCAGTCATCTAATCCTGTTCGAAAGGGAGCGGTCCACCTGCTACTAACACAAACATCCAACAAGTTGGCCAGGCTTTAAAGGGTTAACGCGAAAATACTGCTTTTTAATACAACCCAACATTTAGAAAACTGTATAGAACTATAGCAGTAAAAAGACTGGCTGGGCTAAAAAGGCTGTCAGCTAGCTAGGTTCAGTTAGGAACCATATTTATTTATTTATTCTACGTGTGACTGCATGTGTTTACAATCCGGCTCAACCAGCTAGTTACCCTTAAACGTCCCGGTAACGCAGGCTTCGTGTCATAACAAGAGAACTAGCTTTGTTTAGGTCAATTTATTAACAAATAAACACCACTTATTGACTGAAGCTATAAGGTCTAAGTAAGCCTATCTAACCAATATTGCACGGACACTGTTAACAACACGTAAAAAACGAGAAAACAAAGATAAACGTTCCAACCATGAAGGTGAAATCTCCTCTGTAAGCTAATGTTAAAGCTAGCTTTAACTAATCTTAGTTGCTAGTTAGTGAACCAGTAATCATAAACAAGGAGCCTACACAAGAAATAAAAGTGCGGCACATTTAAACACTGAAGGGAGAAATAATGTGAAAGTTTGTACGTTTAAAAATAATTTGGATATGTAGAAAGCAAGGGAGAAATAATGTGGAAGTTTCTAGGTTTAAAAATTATTTGGACGATTCTACACAAGGAACCTGCACAACAAATAAAAGTGCAGCACATTCAACACAGCAGGGAGAAATAATGTTAAAGTCTGTAGGTTTAAAAAATTGGACATGCAGAAAACAAGGGAGAAATAATGTGGAAGTTTGTAGGTTTAAAAAAATATACGATTATAAACAAGGAGTCTGTACAACCATTAAAAGTAGAGCCATTTTAACACAGCAGGGAAAATAATGTGGAGATTTGTAGATTTATAGAATAATTTGGACGTGCAGAAAGCCAGCTGAACTCTGTGAGGAGGGATAAAACGATGATTGCCAGCTCAAGAGTGGAGTGACTACCTTTAACAGCAAGGCCTTCGTTCTGGCGCCATCTTCATGAAGCCTCTGAAATCCAAACAGAGAGCTGCAAGTAGAGGACAACACACACACACACACACACACACAGGCGGTTCCGTGTTACTTTAGTTGCCCTGCATTGCTTTTTCAACACAGGAGTGCTCCATAAACCGAGCAGCCCCGGCTGGCCCGGAGCAGAGGGGTCTTTCTGACCTGTCCATGCCGGATAAGAGCTCCCGTTCCTGCTCCGTGAGCTTTGGAAAGTCCTCTTCGGTCTCACTCGCTTCTCTCGCCGCCATTTTCTTTTCCTCCTCCTCCTCAGCAGCAGCAGCAGCAGCAGTGCAGGCTGACACTCCGCACGACTTCATGGGGAACAGCGGGGTGAGGGCTGCAGGAGCTCGGCCAGAATACTCTTAGGCGCCCGGGAGGAGGCTCTCCACCTCTAGCGCCAAAGACCTGTCCTGATACCCCCCAAATCCACCACGAAAACAGACTCTCCTTCAAAAAAACAGCAAACAGCCCTTCTCTTTTTTCACATGGTCCTCGGATCTAATTCCTTTCTATTTCCCAGCTCCAGCGGGCATGAAGACCGAAGACAGCCCCGATGTTATTATTTTTGCAGAAGAGTGTTAGAGAGGCGACCTGTGAAACTTGGCCCTCAGTCGCAGCTCAAACTTGTTATAATTGTGTCACTCAAGCGAGCCCACGCCGTCGCTCAGGGAACGCCCCCCGCGCCGCCTCCACCAATCAGCTGCGCGCTTAGCCCCTCACGTGACCCTCCCTCGTCTCGGGATCCCTCTTTTTCATAAACTTTAAAAGAGGGCAGGTCCAAAAACAAACCCACCAACTTTACGCTCTCCGTTCCCCCCGCACTGATTGGCCCGCACGTCTATATTGTGATGACGTTGCTCGGTCTTCCGATTTCTTATTGGTTAAGAGTGCTGTCATTCAACAGAACCGACTGTACACAGAGACACGGATAGGTGAGCCGGGTACAGTTGGCCAGTTCCGTTTATTATAAGGGCTTGTATGTTTATTTTCTTTTTATTTGGATGTTAGGTTCCTTTTTGCGTTTTTGCTAAAAAAAAGATATGTTACCTGTTTATATGTTGTATACATACATACATA
>JBBPCX010000002.1:8421678-8432108 GCA_037974365.1 Hydrocynus forskahlii
AAGACGCCACATTCCACGCAGCTACCAGCCAGAACAGAAACGAGCCGCGCAATCATTTTTAATAGGCATCGGATTTTTAACTGTTCAAGTATCTGAATCAATTATTACAAATTGCACTTGCCAAACACCAGCTCTTATCATGGATTTGCTTTTCTATTGGTAATTTTCTTTTTTTTTCTCTTCTAGGAAAAACTTTTAGAAAGACTTCGCTCTCGGTTGGAGCATATGCTGGGACGCATGCCTCTGAACAAGGACTTCTTAGAGTTCACTTGCACACAAGACCTTGTGTTTTTAAATACTGTGTCCAGTCAAGTAATTGTAGTACGAGGCTGAAGTTGGCTACTTATTCACAGCTTCCTAATCATCTGGCTTCTTATTCGGCAGCTAGCTATTATTCTCCACGTCCTTTTTCGCCCCGTCATTTTGAGGAGTGTTCATGGGGGTTTAAGCTGCGCAACATACAATTCTCATGTCTTGTAAATGTAATAAAACATTTTAACCATGAAGTACTGCGTGAGGTGGTCTGTGTTTCTTTGTTCAACACATTCTCAAAACTATAGTTGAGATTGAACACATTTATGAAATGTTTAATTCCCAGCACACTGCAGGTATTCCACTGCATTGTGCTCATTCATTTGTATAAGAAGCCAGGTATCCCAGATCATTTTGGAGGTTTAAACCATTTCGGACCAGGCAAATATGAACTTTAAATTATAAACCAGATATCACACTATATATAAATAGACTAATTGTCCTACCCAGATTGATTAAATAAATTTTAAATCCAATTGAAACATGCTATGTTGACATTGTGCAAATTAATATCAATTAGTCATGTTTCCAAGACCATTTGGAAGTCTTAACCACTTTGGGCCAGGCAAATATCAACTTCCCAGTAGACAATAGATACCCCACTATATAGAAATAGAGTAATTGTCCTGACCCAGATTGATTTAATATTTGTAAGATCAAATGAAAACATGGTTCAAAATGTCGCAATAAGAGGAATGAGACGCCACGTCTCCAAGTCCATTTTGGAGGTTTAAACCACTTTGGGCCAGGTAAATATCAACTTCCCACTATACATCCCACTATGAGGAAAAAGTGGAATTGTTCTGACCCAAAGTGATTTAATACATGTAATATCAAATGGAAACATGGTGCAATAACTCTCACTGATGTGAATAAGAAGCGAGGTTTCCAAGTTCAATTTGAAGGTCTAATCCACTTCTGGACAGACAAATATCAAGTTCCCACCATACAGCAGACATCCCATGAGGAAAAAGTGGAATTGTCCTGGCCCAAAGTGGTTTAAACCACCAAAATGGACTTGGAAACCTGACTTCTTATTCAAACCAAAGAGAGTTATGGCAGTTTTCAGGATCTCCACAAGTGTCAACACAAGAGCCAATGAAAAGCCCTGGTTCCACTTCTAAAAGAGTGAGATGCTGCTTTCAGGTCAGGGGACAGAGCTGCTCTAAGAATGTGCGAATATGCATGCAAGATCCAGTGCCATTCCACACCAAAGGCATTTGCATCTTATGACAGGGTAATGTGTTCAACAAAGTAGTGTTCAATAAATTGTGAACTTGCTCAGTCAAACTGCCGGCTTGTCTTGAGCTTACGCTGCTCTAAAGAAGAGGAAGGCATGCGTCAAGACTCTTCTCAGTCTTGGCCCCCCAGCGGTGGGAAGAACTCCCTCTTCTGATCAGATTTGCAGAGTCCCTCGCTGTCTTCAAGGATTGTCTAAAGACCCACCTCTTCAAGGAGCACCTTTGTGACTAACCATGCCTCTTATCCCCATTCCTTCCTTACTTTTGTCTTAACGTCTGACTTTTCTTTGACAGGTGTTGTGTAGGTGTACCTAGTGTGCAGTAACTTGGTTGAATAGTGGACATTGATTTAAGTATAGCTTTACAGGTTTAAGAAACAAATGTGGAGTACTTGAGCACTGATGTACGTCACTCTGGATAAGAGCATCAGCTAAATGCCATAAATATAAATGTAAAAATTATGCAACTGAATCTTTTAATAAATATTTGGGAAAAAAGAGAGGGTATTCTGAATGTGTGCGCTTGAGAGAGAGAGAGAGAGAGAGAGATTTTAAAAAGTGTAGATGTCTTTCAGGTCTGTATATTGTTCATAAATACCTACAGAAAAGCTGCCTCTAACACCAAGCCCCAAAAGTTGCCTTCTGCTCACCCCACAGCCAATAATACTACATTAACTGCTGCCTGTAAAGCAAAACGTAAGTCAACATCTACCATTCAACTAAGATATGGCACGCTCAGTACACCTAAACAACACCTGTCAAATGATACCTACACAGCACCTATTAAAGAAAGTCAGAAGGTAAGACAAAGGAAGGGATGGGGTAAGGTTTTTTTTTATTTTTTTATTTTTTTATTAGTAAACAAGCAAAATGAGAGAGGTAGTTAGTCACCAAGGTAGGGGAGAACGGGTATGGTTGTAACACTTTTTGCTTTACCACCTATACCTCAATTTTTGAGCAAGGGTTTTTAAACTTTTATACAAAGTGCCCACATTTGTTTGCTACAACCTGCACTAAATCAAACCTCTACAGGAATATCACAGACCTGGTGAGTTCATGACAAATACATGGTGTTCCTTTGTTACAACCTACCCCACTACCCCGGTAGTGGGGTAGGTTGTAGCACATGCTGGGGTGAGTTGTAACAGTTAGACAAAAGAAGCAAAAACATTGGCCACACCATGCTATATGCTTAAAAAAGAGGTTTTATTGAAATAAAAGAACAAGACCACAGAACAATGTCTTTCTCTCTGTGACTGACCATAACTCAATTCCACTTTAAGTTTTAAGGTGCTGTGTGAGCTTGTGTGTGTGGGTGTAAATTAGTCTGCTAGAACAAACTTCCTTAATAGTATGTATGCTTAAACCACACTCTACTACAATGAATCTGTGTAAAAAAAACAAACAAAAAAAACCATGTAAGTCTATTAAGAACAGTGCGTGTGTGTGTGTGTGTGTGGGTGTGTGTATTCTTAATCAGAGTCACAATGCTGACAAATGAATCTGGGTAACCCTGGAGTACAGGCCTGGTGGGCCCAGAGACTGCATAGGGCACATTTTACCCATACTTCCTTTGGCTTTGAGTTGCCAAAGGACTCCATACAGACAACACAAAAGTTTTCATCATCAGTGGTCTCAGAATCCTCAGCACTGGCTTTCAACATTTTCTTGGTGGGCTTTCTCTCCTTTTTCTTTTGCTTGCCTTTAGTCTTTCCCACGTTTCCCACGCTTGTAAGTAAGTAAGTAGGTAAGTAGCACAGTTCCCTTTTCTTTGCAGAAATCAATAGCTTTCACAGATAGATGTGAACAGTGGTTATCCAACAAGAGCAAAACCACCTTCTCTGGGCTGACCTTTGTGTGTTTTGCAAAGTGATCAAAAAATAAGAGGAGGTCTTCCTCTTGCATCCATCCAGAGGCGTTACCACTACCAGCACTCCCTGTTGGCCCACTCTGGATAAAGTATTCCTTGTAACGTTTACGAGGAAATACAAAGAAGGGGGAAACTGCATTTCCCAGTGCTTGCACAGCACATGCTACTGACACAAGCACACCACTCTCACCCGATGTCACCCACCTGCTTGACTCCACAACGTGTTTCATCTACATTCCATATGTCACTTCCATCAAAGTTGTATCTCTCAATGACCTGTCCAAGGCTGTTGAAGAAATGTTCCACATTTGTGCGATTAAAACTTGTGGCCCATGTAAGGCTGGTTGTCTCCAAGACTCCTCACTGACAGGCTGAGATTCCGCTTCATGAAGAATGTGAACCAGTCAGGCCCTGCCATCTGCTTCTTATCCCATGATTGAGGATGTTTCATGTTATATATTACTGCCAGTTGATATGCAAACTTTTTGACCTAAAAGAATTTGGAATAGAAAACCTGAATACATAGACACAAAAAATGATCTGGCACCTACGCTAGTGTTCAGCTCCACTCTGGCCTCCAATGGCTAACCTGTCATATGCTTACCTCACGTGGAGTCAGTCCATAATACAGGTCTACTGCCTGATTCAAATAGTCAGCCAGCACCTTCTCCTGCACCTCAGAGAAAACTTTGTTGCTACTGCGGTAATCTACACTTGGAAAATCACTGGACCCCTGGTCTCTCAGCTTCTGCAGTGATTTGCAGTATCTGCTCAGTGTTACATAGCAGGTCCCATGTGCCTTTGCAATTTACCTGACTGACTTGCCCTTCTTTGTGACCTCATCAGATGCTTTTTTTAAAACACTGCTAGGCACACCTCTTTCAGTCTTTCTTTTCCACTGTCTAGGCATTCTGTAAAATTATAAAAATCAAGAAAGTGTCCTTAGTTGTATGTAAGGGGATGGTTGTAACACTTTATAAAGATATGTTACAACCCACCCCACCCCTCTTAGCCATTGTTTAGCTAGCTGTAGTAGGAGAGTGGTTTGAAATTAGCAGGGGAAAAATGCATCACATTTTACCTTAGAAACTACAGTTTAATCAAATATAAGTTATACTATTGCAGATAAAATCATATAACTTATATAACAAAATATAACAAAATACAGTCTTGGTAAAAAAAAGTACTTTCTTACCTCAAAATCTGTTTTTTAATAACAGAATGTGCATGAACCTGTTCCCAGCCTTGATATCCACCATGTGGCTTTAGGGAGGAAGTGGGTAAACACTGAAATGATCATATGACACTTATCCTATCCCTGATTGGTGGAATTGGTGGCGTTAAAACTCTCCCCATGTTACAACCATACCCGGTCTCCCCTACTCCTTGAAGAGCTACGCTGTTTGATGGTTCTGAACACACGCAGATAGGAGGTACCTAAATTTCGGTGAGAGGGTGTGGTAATCAAACCAGGAAATCAGCCTTTCCCAGTGCCAAACTCACTCCCAGATTCATTGGTGCCTTTGTTTTGAATTGGTATCTGTTAAGTTGCAGTCACCCTCTCACATGCAGATTCACCCTGTTTTCCATGTGTCCTTTTTCAGGCCGGTGGTCCAGGGACCTTTGCTGGTGAGCTGAGCTGACCTTTCCAGAGATTTTGAAAGCTGAGGGCACCCCGATGGACTGTGTGTGCCAACTCCTGGACTCGAGTCAGCACTGGGATGGCAGGCGATATCTGGTGGACTGGGAAAGTTATGGTCCTGAAGAGCAGTGGTGGGTCCCTGCCCAAGTCTTCCTCAGCATGGAACTAACTGCTGAATTTCACGAACTCAACCGGATCGCCTGTGCCTCACGTGTAGTGGCCCCAGCCATCATAGTCACCAGAGCTCTGAGCCTGGCACACCGAAACTTCAGTAGGCTGAACACCACATTTACACATGTTCACACACCAAGGGCTGATAGACGCAACAGGTCTTTCATGTGCAATAGTTTTCGTGCAACATGTGCAGTAGTTTCCTTCAATGTCTGCTATTACTAGGCATTTGTAAAACTGGTAAAAGTCTTCACCTTCAGTGTGTTAGCCTGAACTTAAGTGAATATTTTTTTTGTTGCTGAACACATATAGTCTACACAACTAAATCAGAACAATTTAGGATCAGTTTTTTTTTGCATGGATATGCGAAAAGCTGCTTATCAAAATGCTGTGTGTCTGTGAGAGACTTTGTGTGTGTGTGACTGTGTGTGTGTGTGTGTGATTTTTATTTCCCTGGCACTTTAATGGCCCTGCGTCCCAATACTTTTGTCCATTGAGAGGCACTGTGAATTAAATCTATCTAGAGTGAACAAAAGTATTGGGACGTAAACGCCATTCAACTCTAAGGTGGAGCAGCTCAATACTTTTTTCTCCCTTCCCTGTCCTACAGGAAATAACGTTTCGTCTCGTTTTTCTCAACGAAAATGAAGGGACATTTTAGCATACTTTTTATTTTGTAAACCACATTTAGTCTCGTTCTTATTCGTAAACAATATTAAATTTTATCGTCACATGACCAGCATTTAAGTTGCTCTAATCTCGTTTTTGTCAGGTGATTAATGTTCGTTGACCACGATATTTAGTCATAATTTTCGTTGACGAAAGCAACCAATGACAGTGTATGACGGTGTTTTCTAAACGTTTACATTGTGCTTTAACATTTAACATTTAGATTTAGATTTAACATTTAGAGTTAACATTCAATATTCAGATTTAGATTTAACATTTAGATCTAGATTTAACATTTAGATCTAGATTTAGCATTTAGATTTAACATTTAACATTTAAATTTAGATGGAACATTTAGACTTAACATTTAGATTTGGATTTAGCATTTAGATTTAGATTTAACATTTAATATTTAGATTTAGATTTAACATTTAGATTTAACATTTAACATTTAGATTGATTTAACATTTAGATTTAGAGTTAACATTTAAATTTAACATTTAACAATTACGCAGCAAGAAAATGTACCAAAACGTAACACTGTGGTTTTTTTTTAACACATTTAGCTCTAAATGTGGGGGAGGGGGGCTGCCCCTCCAGCCCCCCTAGACACCCCCTGATGCCTACACTGACAGTCATTATTTGCTGTTTTAGTTCAGTAATTGTAGAAATTAAATTCAGACTCACTTGAAGTACTACTCAGTCTATGAAATGAATTGGGTTTATTATAATGCAGAAACATGCTGACTGAACTTGGGTTATTAGATTTATAAAGAAGGAAATAATGATTTATTTGATTAAAATATTGCCTTATTTTTGATATTCTTACTTTTACGGCATTCAGCAGACTTTTATAACGGCAAATAAAACATTTCGCTGAGCGAAGCTGCACATGTGCTTTCTACTGCTTCACCTGAACTCTCCCTCTCCTCATGGGTCTATCATGTGAGACCTGTAACATTAACACATATTTGTTGAAGTGGAATGGGTGGGAGGCAGGTTAAAGGGGATGGGGCGAGTGCAAGTAGTAACTAAAGGAAATCCTAGTCAACTGAAGATGGAAATAATGTGGTGTGAGTCAGGGCCGTGCAGAGATGTTTGAAGGGCCGGGTGCTCAAATTTAAAAAGGGGCACATAGAACCAGGCTGAAAAACAACAACCCACATTCATCAAAAATCTAATATGGAATTGCATCATACTATATCACTGTCATCAGGAGGGGACAATGCAACGCAAACGTAGCCTATGTTTTACCTGTTGGGGCACAATGTTGCTGTTGAGGGGTTGCTGCCAGAATACTGTCTACTATGGCCACAAGTTTGCATCATAGTGCTGATCCAGAATCCTTCCCTTATAATTTATTCCTAGTGCTATAATAATAATAAAGCAAAAAGAATAAAAAATAAACGGATAAACATAATATAATGTATTTATGATGATTCAGTTTGCTTGACTATCCACTCTGTGTAGAAAGCTTATTAAATGTTTAAACAATAATTTTGCTGCGATAAAATCAGCATTTTGTCATATTTGAAATATAAATCTAATATAATATAATCTGTTTGTTTATGTATTTTCTTTAAAATACAGTTTGTTTTTTAATATCATAATTATAATAATCCATATTTATGTGGATATGTATATTAGATCGTTTCAAGTGAAATATAAGCCCTCCAGAAAGGCAGCGAAAAGCCCTTCAACTTACTTTAAAACGAAATATGTTCCTTAAAATGGTGGACAGATTTACAGACCCATGGCACCCTTACACAGTTAGCAAGCGGCTATTGACCACCACTACTTGTGCAGTTAATAAAAGGACAGGTAATGTTTTGTCACGCTGTTGCCAAAGATGTTCACAAGTAATTTTTCCCTCTAAATGCTGCACTCTTAATGTAAATGTTGCACTTTTACAAATGGCGACTCTAAATGTGGGATTTTTGAACTGTAAATGTTGAGCTCTAAATGTTTAGAAGATATGCTAATTGGCCACGCCCCGTCATTACAATTAGCAGGGGGCTTGACTGTGCTATGATATCCCCTCACCAACATGGAGGATTTGCCTTAAATGATCTTAAATCTAAATGTTAAATATGAAAAATATATCTGGCACTCTAAACTAGGGTGACCAGACGTCCTCTTTTCCCCAGACATGTCCCCTTTTTGAGACCTGGAAATTGCGTCTGGCCGAGATTTTAGAATTGTCCGGGATTTTGAGCTGCCTAGGTCTTGGGCATCTCTCATAAACTAAAAGTGCGTGGCCGTTGGCCCGAGATGCGGCCGAGAATCGCATAAAACATATCCCCGACCATGGCTGTCTGCATATCTCCGGAAATACGCTGAACCGCTTACCCCCCACATCCCCCACCCCCAAGTCCCAGTCAAGTCTCAAGTCGTTGAGGGCAAGTCTAAAGTCAAGTCACAAGTCTTTGTTTGTGCGACTTAAGTGTGACTCGAGTCCGAGTCTCAAACTGGAGTCCCCATCTCTGGCTGTTGCACAGTGCACACACAGCATGCTTATTTGTTTCAATTGTCAGTTGCCACAAGACAACTTAACAACGTGTACATAATAACTTAATACTCCAGTGTGCTATAGACTATACTGTACGCTGTACACACTACTTACTGGTTTTTGTTGCATCTGTCTGCGTCTTCCAATTAATTTGTGTGTTTCCCCTACAGCCGGTAAAAATGCGTGTGCTCTTTGCCAGCTCGTTCCCGGCTCGTAACCAGTAGGCCTACGCTCTGCCGTCAAGGGTGAGCATTGGTTAATGGTCTTCATATGACTGATGCAAGCCATATCCTTTTAATTAACAAAATTGTGATTAATAGTTAAATGTTATTGTTGAGACGCACACGCATTAAAAAAAAGCCTCAAGAAAAGGGCACTTGCGGTACCCAAGGGGAAAGGGGCGGGTGCAAAACCGGTATGGTTACCCGACCAAATAGAACAGTGCTCTCTGACATCCAAAGCAATGGTTGCCTCTGCCTGATTCAGAGTCTCGGTGTTATTTTTTTGTACAGGACAATATTGATCGGGTAGCCAGATTAAATGGCTTTGCCTTTTTTTTAACATGCTTCTGGGTAGCTACCTGCATTTTAATATCTGACAGCTTGCCATAAAAAAACGGAAGAGGAAGGAGAAATAAGTATCAAGAATATGAAAAATAGAAGTCTTGAAAATGACTAGAGGAACAGTGATAGAAGCGTATTTTGTGTGTTTCTTAAGAAAGGAATAAAGAAATTAAAATAAATTAGCCTTTAAAAGGCTGTTTGTTTATCATTGACTGTTCAAAAGGAAGGAAAGGAAAGGTTCGGAGAGTGATAGACACGATGTTCGTGTGTGACTTACAAAATAAAGATCTGTGTTATATACCTGGGAGGGATTTCTTTTTTTGCTTGAAAATATAACTTGCTTAATTTTTTTGTTTGTAATACAACTTTTGTGAGTGAGCGAGATAAACCAAGAAATGTTTATGATTGGTCAGTCAATGTGACGTTGTCATACTGCGCGCACCTGCGCAGCTCATTCCTTTTCCGTGCGCATGGATGGACGGATGCAGAGCAGGCTGGGTCTCAGGGTGATCTGTAGGGAATATTAACGACAAAGTTGGACCGAAAGTAGCTAAAGTTTGTCAACAATGTCACTAGATTTTTCGCTAGGCGCTTTTTGGGAAAAAAGCCATTAAGGGCGTCTGAAAAGCGACATAGTAGCTAAGTTGGTAACACTAACTCACAAAAACTCCACATCTGCTTATGGATCTATACAGGGCAGGAGCGAGGGTGGGGACATCAAAAATGCGTGGTCATGTTTTATGTTATTCTGTTTCCTTTACCATAGTGGAAATGTTATACTGGGAGGCCCCCACGAAATGGCACCGGCCGTCATACTTTTTGTAAGACACCAGTTTACCCTAGTTTTGTGCTCAAGTACATCCACTTTTGGGTACAGTACGGTGTACTCTGTGTGACAGTTTATTGTGCAAGAATACTTGGAGGGCCCCGGAAAAGGTTGCCATAACGGTTGGGAAGCTGAATTTTCCAAGTCTTCGGCTCATACCTGAATGTCTGTACTCACATAGCCACTAGCAGCTGTTTTATTACAGTAATAGTAAAAATGTTTTAAAGTCAGACTCAGTTGAAATATTATGTAATAAATGTTGATAATTTAATATCGAAATACGCTTACTGAACTCAGCGATAGTTTGATTTATGAAGAAGGAAAATATGATTTTTTAAAATTCTATGACTTTGAGCAGAGTAACGGAAACGGGAAGAATACCGTGGCCTGTTTTTATGCCGGTAAATAAAGGAATAGTTTGCTGAGCAAAGCAATACAGCTGAGAAGCAACTGTTAGCCTCCACGTGCCCTGCCCTGGTTCGCGGAACCTCGCATCTGTTTTTGAGTATATCGCATGAGAGCCGTTGCTTATATACGCATAGTGGAGAGTTGGGTTGGGGGCGGGGCGAGGCCGGGGCGAATACAGAGAAATTTGCGGAACGTATCCTGCACCTCTTCGTCTAAAAAA
>JBBPCX010000002.1:8432208-8448994 GCA_037974365.1 Hydrocynus forskahlii
ATATACATACACATATACATACAGTAACCCCCCGGTTTTACATGGATCAGGAGTCGCGGATTCAGTCACATGCAGTTTTTCTGAGAACCTAACTGATAGTTTTACGCGGAAATCTCCACAATAACTTGGAACCTGCAAATATTCTCCATTTTTTAAATTAATTTATTTATTTTTTGCTTTTTTCGTGGCAATGTTTTTTTACGCATTTTACTTCTAAATTATTAAGAAAAATGTACTAATTTTGTAACTGTCAGGTCTGGGGGCTATGTTAGGGCGCCAGTAGAGGGCGCCCTTGGTTAAGTTGTGGTTTTGTTATGTTTGTACCTTTATTTTGATATCTTGAGCACTCCAGCTGGGGAAGGGGGCCTCCTCCTGAATTTTTTTTGGGGGGTACTGGGGTTAAAGAAGGCTCTGGTGGAGCCAGAGGAGAGGGCTCCACCCTTAATGACAGCGAGGAGCCTTCTGAGGACTCCAGTGGGGCCCAGGGAGAGGGCTTCACCCCCAGGGACAGCAGTGGGGCCCAGGGAGAGAGTGCCACCCTCGAGGACAGCAAGGGGCGTCCTGGGAGCTCCGGAGAGGCCCGGTGAGAGGACTCCAGCCCAAAGAACAGCGAGGAGCCTCCCGTGAGCTCCAGTGGAGCCCGTGGAGAGGGCTTCACCCCAGAGAACAGTGAGGGGCTTCCTGGAGGAGGCCCCATCCGAGAGAACTGCGGTGGTCTTCCTGCAGAGGGGCTTCCCGGAGGAGGCTCCGTCCAGGAGGACAGAGAGGGGCTTCCTGGAGGAGGCCCCATCCGAAAGAACTGCGGTGGTCTTCCTGCAGAGGGGCTTCCCGGAGGAGGCTCCATCCAGGAGGACAGTGAAGGGCTCCCCGAGGAGGGGTTGCCCGGAGGGGGCTTGGCCCCAAAGGAAGGTAACAGGGAGGAGCTTCCAGTAGGGGGCTCCACGCCCAAGGACAGTGAGGAGCTCTCAGGAGGGAGCTCCCCATGTGAAAATGGGGACTCTCAAAGGGGAGAGTCCCATGTGACCCACCCGAACCGCCAGGATATACTCCAGTGAAGGACGACTGGGTGGGGAGCATGGGGATCTTCCCTTTGCCTCCGCCTGCCCCTCCTCCGCCTGCCCCTCCTCCGCCTCCTCCGCCCTGTGGATGTTGGTGGGGTTTGTTTCTTGGGGGGGGTACTGTCAGGTCTGGGGGCTATGTTAGGGGGTGGGCAAAGAGGGCGCCCTTGGTTAAGTTGTGGTTTTGTTATGTTGGTATCTTTATTTTTATATCTTGAGCACTGGCAGTGAGTTAGTCGATTATGAGTTTCAGCTGCTGGGGTGCTCAAGGAAATGGGTTTTGTATTTTCATTGGTTGTGTTTTTGGGTATGTTAAGTTCTGTTTGGACCGACCTGTGTTGTCGGTCCACCGTCTTCATCTGTCTTTATAACCGCTATAGGCATCCTTGCTGAGGTATTTGAGTTTCTGTATTTAAAAGCATTATCGAGTTCGGTCAGGCCCTCGAGCCTGTTTTGTTTATGTGTGTAAATAAAGAAACACTGAAGAAAGATGGACGCCTGTCTTCTCGGGGGAAAAGGGGGCCGACGAGACAGTAACATAAATGAATGTAAATTCAGCTACATTTACATATTAAATATAACTGTATAAATGTTTTTGTACTGTCGTGAGAACACAAAACGCTTTTGTGGGGTTAAATATGCAGTACTCAGAGCAGGGGCAGACTGGGACTAAAAGACAGCCTGGACTTTCTTCACCAGTTGGCAGAGCTCTGTCTGCGTCTCGGCCAAGAAAAACAGGCCGACGGCCGCCGTGCACCGGACAGCCGTTCTCCTCCAGAACGCACAGATTGCCAGTCCGCCCTTGACTCATCTTGAGTGTTCCTCGTTTTTTTGTTCTTCTTAAAGCCCAGTAGTTTTATTACTGTAAATTAAAAGAGTTTGTTTAGCTCAGTTGCCTTCCAATGTCTGCTTTAACCGGAGGGTTTCTACAATACGACTCCTCCTGAAGCGCCTGAATAAGACGCGCGGCTGATGAACAGTAAATTATTGATGTAACAATTATTAGTGATTACCGATACATTTCACTGTATTTTTATTACTAAAATTACACTAATTCATTACTGTATTTACCTGTTTATACCAAAGAAAATGCCCGTGCATGAATTACTGTACAGTCTGTATGGGCTTACCTTTATATTTTCGTTAAGGGTAAAGTATTAAACTGAGTTTAAGATGAAATTAAAGTGTTTTGGGAGCATATTTTGGGCATATTTAGGGTTTACACGATAAACATAGGCATTTTTAGGCTTTTTTTTTTACCAAAACACAACACGGTTTTTCAGTATACGTGGGTGCTCTTGGAATGTAACCCCCGCGAAAAGCGGGGGATTACTGTATATGTTTACTGAACAGTTGTTCATGGCTTTATGTTTATATAGCAGGAGTCACCAACCTTTTTGAAACTGAGAGCTACTTCACAGGTACTGAGTCATACAAAGGGCTACCAGTCTGGTGGACTAAAAGAGAGTTCACCTAAACTACCTAAACTTCATGTATAATAAACGTTTTAAATACTTTTTTTTTTTTTTAGATATTGTCATTTTCAAATCTATATAAATGCAAATGCGATTAAAGAAGAATAGCAGCAGGATACAATTAAATGTTAGACGCTGCTCACTACAGCTATTTTTAGAACAGGTCCGCAGGCTACTCATGTGGTCCTTGGGGGTATTCTGGTGCCCAGGGGCACCATGTTGGTGACCCCTATTATAAAGTAATACTTGACAGATTCTTAATGGAGAGTTCACATCAGGTCAACACAAATCAGTGAATCACAAGTCTGCAGTAAACTACAAAAACATCTAGATCTAACAATAGTGGCATTTTATTTGCACATTACTATTAAGCACACAGGTATGCAGGTGTAAGCAACCGAGGTCCCATTAAATGACATCCGTGCCCAAACAATCCACCATGAGGAAGCGGTCACCTGTGCTCAGAGGTGGGAGGTTTGAAAGTAGCCAATCCGAGAACATTTATTTCTCTTTGCTGCTGATTGACTGCTGCCCTGTGATGCATCTCGCCAGAAGCTCGAGTGTTCTTAAAGTCCTGTATTTTTATTACTGTAAATTAAATTATTACTTTATTTACCCTGCTTATATCAAAGAAAACGTACTGCATGAATTCCAGTTCAGTCTATATAGGGTAACATAGGCTATTTTACATTCTAGCACTGCGGGAGACAGCAGTTCAGTGTAAACTGTACAGTACGGATATGGGTTTACCTTTACATTTTCCTTCAGGGTAATGTATTAAGCGGAGTTTTAAACAAAACTAGTGTTTAGGGAGTATATTTGGGTTTACACAATAAAAATATACATATATATGCATTTTATTTTTACCACATCACATATTCGCTGGTGCTCTTGGAACGTAACCCCTGCAAGTGCTTATACTGTATTATGAAACAGAGATTAAAATTCTCTTTTTATTATGCTCAAGATGCAACAGCCCGCCGAGATATAAAACAAATATATCCTATTTTCAAATTTGGTCACCACAATAATTTCTTAAAATTTAAAATCTTTAAAAAAAAAACAAAAAAGAAGGAAAGAAAGAAAGGGGCCTTTGTTCCCTTGCGTTCACACTGGTGTCTGCAAAGCTAACATGAGCACATTGCGGGCATCTTCAGCCAGCCCATCAAGACAGGTCTTCAGTGTGAAGTACACGGTGGCAAAGGACAGTGAACCACTGACCAGAGACCCCAGTACAGGGATGAAACCCAGAAAGTATTCTGCTGCTGCTTCTACAGCTAAAGCAGTGCTGCCAGTCAGCAACTTAATGACCAGATCTCTGTTTATTTCTGCATGCAGGGGGGACTTCATTACAGCCTTCAGCTCATCTACTGACTTCCCTGATCTGACAGAGAGTCTCTGTAGAGAGGCAGGATCTAGACTGAAGGCCATGTAGTATCTAATAAGCTCTGCCACCAAGATCGCCACATCTACAACGATTGAAAGCGATGCATTCAGAACAGGGATTGGAACAGCTGCCACACTAGCAGACAGCAGAGCCAACTTCCAGATGTCTTTCTGCAGTGCCGCCTTCTTTCTCTTGTTGATCTCCAAGCTGATGTTTGGCAGGGCAAGCATCAGCACATGTCTCTTGTGCTGGGGAAGTTCCTTCTCCATGGTCTCCTCAAGAAGGTTGAAATCATAGAGAGTAAGGTTAAAGCACGAGATCAGGAAGACAACAGGAGAGCTTACACCAATCTTTTCCAGCCCTAGAATAAGAGAAAATGTTATTTAAAAAAAGATATAAACCATGTAATGATATAATAATAATAAATAGTATATAATAAACTTACAGTCGTGTATTATTATTACTTTTAATCCTCATTATGCTTACTTATAAATAACCTGTACTTTATCTTAATTCTTGATAAGCAAACCTTGAATGCAGTCTTTTCGGATGTGATCCAAAGTTCTTTGCTCATTGAAGGTCCTCTTTCTTTTTTCAGCATCAATGTTGCTGTCAATCTTTGAGCGAACAAAGTAGAACCTCTTTCCCATTTTTATTATCTCTTGTGCTAAATGGGCGTGGCACTCTCTGAAGCGGTCTGATGCGATGATGATGAAAAAATCATAGCGCTGGAACCCAACCTGCTTAAGATACTCATCAGCTTTGAAGTTGGGTGTTCCGATTCCGGGGAGATCCCACAATTTGACATTTGGGTATTTTGGATATGGGTAAGGTGTAGGAATCATAGTGGTCTCTACAACACCAGTTTCTGCAGAGCCCTCGTCTTCATCCCCCAGTCCCCTGAAGGCATTGATGAAGGTGGACTTCCCAGAGCCAGACTCTCCGGTAATAGCGATGTTCAGTTCCACACGGTCTTGCTGTTCAATATAAATCTTAATCTTGCTGACAGCTGATGGCAGATCTTCATAAGACAGAGCTTCTTTGATGTCATCCTGAGTAAACATTTCAAAGCCAAGATTCTGGCCCAGTGACTCTGGTCCAACTTCAGACTCAGCCATCTATAAAACAAAATGCATTAGCCTTACTATAGAGTAAAATTCATACTTTTATTCAGAACATCATGTGTGGGTGGGCAAATTCGTGGAAATTACAAATATCCTCCGCATTTTTTCCCTTTTTTCTCTGCAATATATAATTTTCCATGCATTTTAGTGCTAAATTTAGTGCTAATTTTGTACAATATATGAACTGAAATTCAGATAAATTTCCATATAAAATATAACTGTATATTTTACTGTATGTTTTTATTACTGTAAATTAAATTATTACTGTATTTACCTTGCTTACACCAAAGAAAACTTGCTTGCATGAATTACAATAAACTGTACCATGCATATATGGGTTTACCTTTACATTTTTCTAATGGTATTAAGCTGAGTTTAAAATGAAATTAAAGTGCTTTGGGGTTTACACACACAAAAAAAATCACTTTTAGGCATTTTACCACATCACAAATCTGCATTTTTTTCACAATTCGCGGGTGCTCTTGGAACCTAACCCCCGCGAATTTGGGGGTAGACAGTAGCCTCCCAAACCTTTTTTGCGCCAATGGCCAGTTTCATGTAAAACAATATTTTCAGGAACCAGTATAGATCCAACTAAAAACAAAGTGCGTTTGTTTTTTTACTCATTTTTGCTAGCATGTGGGCTAAACTTTTGATGTACCTACCATATCACGTAAATCTGTGAGAATTTGAATTAGTTTAAACATCTCACCTAACAAAAGAAAAAAGACCATGAAACATGAACAATAAGCAGCTAATAATTATGCCTGGTTGTCCTTGGTGTGGAACTGAATTCATCAATGACTTGGCCTTGACCTGCTTTAGACTGTCTTGACGTTAAACATGTAGTTAGAAATGACCATTTCTTGTTCAATTTCATATTTGTTTTGATGACACCTGTGCTGTGTTTTGATTGAAAGTTCCCTCTTGAGCTTTATCGTTTCAATTAGACCAGAGAAAACCAGAGATAAACAAATGTAAGATCCTGTGCTAATAACTGCTGGATCCTGATAAAAGTCCCATTTTAAGTTACTCTATAAGTTACTCGGGACATTGTCCTGCTAATTACCTGCTAATTAAATGTTGTGGAAATGCTTTTGTGGCTATTTTAAAAGCGTAGCAGTACTTTTACTACAGTGATTATTAAAGTCTTGAGTGTAATGTTTTCTGAAATAGATTATCATAGGTAAAAATGAACACACTCGCCTAATAATAAATACTAATACCGAAGAGATGAAGAGCTGAGTTGTGCCTGAAACTGTTGTTTTTATTTTTTAACAACACATGAAAAGTTTCCTGTTTTGTCTGCAGGCGGATTACAGTGCTGGTAATAGCGACGATAGCCCTTAGTGACTTTTTACTGCTTGATTAAATCACAGAAACAAGAAACAAGTGGAGTGTGAGCCAGGATAGTTTATACAGTGCCAAGCTGCCACCCTGAACACCCTTACACTTTAAGTGCTTTATTATTAATATAATAAAAACTTGCCCTGGCAGATTTTACAGAAACCCAGGACTAGTCTGAAACGTTTTCTTAAAGTCTGATATTTCTATTTAAATTTTATTCTTCCATTCATCTTCAACATAATTAATTGGAAGCGAGACACCACATTAATAATTTATTCATACCTTTCGTCGGCAGGATGAACAGCACGCTGTAGATCTCAGAAACCTCGCAGTAAAATGGACCTGGAAGTGAAAGTGAAAACTACTCTAACTCTGTAACTACTCCCTTCCTGTTTTCCCAGTTTTGATTATTTCCCAAAAATGTCTCGTGTTCAGGCAACCTGGCAGGTCAGTGAGGAACAACAGAGCTGACCCTAGGATAAAGTGACTGAGGAGGCAAAAAAAAACCATTTTTATAGTAAAAACAGCTTTTATAGTAAAAAAGGCTGTCATCGTGCTGTGGATTTTTCTGTTTTTTTCATCCTGCAGGTGGCAGTTTAGTGGCGTTTTTTTCCAGCTTCACTTTTTTCAGGTGTTTGAGTCTCATTGTCCTAATGTGAAATAGGAATGAATGGGCTAGGTCGCCAGGTTATCACCTACATTCATCCCTGTAACAGGCTAAATAACAACAACATAAAAACACAAAGTCAGACAATACACTTCTTTCACAGCAGAGCTGGAACCAGAATTAAACCTGAGTGAACGGAAAACCAAAGCGGCCTACCAGACACAAAACAAGATAATTTAGGAACAATTCTCTCTCTCTTTCTTTCTCCATCAGAAAATAGAACAAGAAATACTGCTGAAAGTTTGCTCTACAACCAAGAACACCAAACCAACAGAAAAATGTTAAATTCTGTTTAACTTATCTTCAGTGCAGTTACAGCCAGAGACTTCCAGGCTGAACTAGGCATCTGTCTGTCAGTCACACCGTGAGAAATGTATTGTTGGCTGTATCTGATACAGGATGTGGGTTTTACTGACTTTACTTGATCTGTCACATTAACATTTACAAGAAGGAAGAATTATCAAAATACATTACTGACTAATACATTACTTGAGTTTGTCATGGTGCAGAGTACAGGTACAAAGCCAATGAAGTGCAGCTATTATGTTACCAGAATTGAAATGAATAGTATTATATACAGATAAATGCAGCATAAGTGATGCTATATCTTACAATAAAACACAAACTTCAAACACAAACAAATGACAGGCAAGACTGCAGTATAAACCGTTATTGAATTTTACTGAATTTGAGTAACAAATATTCTGTGCACATCAGCTAACATAACTTTGCATTTACGAAAATAAAACTGCATAAATATTTAGCAACTTTTAAAACTATGGCAAACTGCTGTCATCACTTCCTCTCTAGAAGATTTAAAACCTTCTCACTCCTACTGACATAAAATATCAGACATCCTGAAATGCTTCAGGGATCAGCCCTGTCCTGCTCACTCTGTCAGTCTACTGCATGGTGTCAAAAGATTTTCTCTCTTATATTGCAAATCCTCATTATTTCATTAGAATTTATCAAATTTGTTACATTTAAGCACTAATTTACTTTCATTCTAGCACACAGATTAGTAAGTATGAAAAGAATCCCCAGCGCTCCACCAAAGGCTTATAACCAACACTAAACTACCTGTCAATAGCTGTGATTCAGAAAAATGAAGGAGTCAGGGTCTTAAACATAGCTGCTCTGTCCTTGTAAGCTGTGGTTAAAGTGCATATACGTTCGAAATTGAATTAAACTGTGTCGTTGAAAACACACATCTTCCACAAGAAACGCTGTCTCTGAACTCAGGCTTGTCTTAAACTTGCTTTGAGCGTGAATTAGCAGAGGTTCACAGCAAGATGTTTAGAACTGAAGCACCTCTTTCACTCACATCATTTCACTCACATAATTTTTTTACCACATCACAAATTTGCAGTGTTTTTTTGACCACATCACAAATTCTGCAAACCTAATTTTTGAGGTGGAAAAATGCAACTAAGCAGATCTCATTCATCAACATCTTATTTACATTTTCTACATGTTCTAGTCCACACTAAATGCTGTTGCAGTAGTGAATAAGCTGGGGAATAAGATCCCAACTTCAGCCTCGTACAAGCAGATTTGACATTTTAGTTGCAAGTTAGACATCTGTTGTGATAGCAGACTGATAACTGCTGTTATTTGCGATGGCAGGCCTTTGTGATTTTTACTGCTTTAATAATAAACAGAAAAGGGGGAGTGGGTGCCAGGATAGCTGATACAGTGCTAAGCTGCCACCCTGAACACCTTTACATTGCAAGTTTTATCATGCATATAATAAAAACCTGCCCTGTCAGAATTTAAACAAACTTAGGACTAGACTGAAACTGACAGACGTTTTCTTAAAGTCTGATATTTCAATTTTAAATTAAATATTTCTTCCCTTCAGCTTTAGCATATTTCCATATTCACTGAAATTTCATTAATCATTTATTCATACCTTTAGTCTGTAGGATGAACAGCACGCTGTGGATCTCAGAAACGTCGCAGTAAAATAGAACTGTATGTGAAAGTGAAAACAACTCCCCCACCTTTTCCTGTTTGTCTATTTTCGTTTATTTCATGTTCAGGCAGCCTGTTAGGTCAATGACAGACACCAGAGCTGCCCCAGAATAAAGTGGCGGAGTGGGCAGTTCAAATAGTGACGTGGCCATATTTTTTTTATAGTAAAACAAAGTTATTATCGTGCTGTAGCTTTTTCTGATTTTTTAATCCTGCAGGTGGCAGTATAGTGGCGTTTTTGCAATTCCAGCTTCACTGTTTTCCGTGTATTTGAGCCTCATGATCCTAGTGTGAAATATGAAGGTTTGGGTCAGGTTGCCAGGTCATCACCTGAAATCGAGTTGGTGAGTGGTTTAATAAAACTGTTTGATTCAACCCTGTAACAGACTCAGAAAGGCTTAAATAAAACAACACAAAAAAGTTTCAATAGCAGCTAATACACATCAGAGCATAGCTAAAAACAGAATTAAACCTGAGTGTCTTTACAAAGTGAACAGGAAACCAGAGCAACTCAAAATAAGAGAATGTATTAACAATTCTGCTGAGATCACAAAATGACTGCTAAAACAAACAACAGCATCAGTGTAATTAAGTAAAAACGATTATCAGATTGTTCGGTCTGACTTTATGCTTTGCCATGCATCTCTCTCTCTCTCTCTCTCTCTCTCTCTCTCTCTCTCTTTCTCTCACCATCTGAAAACAAGGGCTGAAAGTTTGCTCTTCAGCCATGAAAACCAAGCAAGGCTAAACTGAATGACAGCACCGTGCAGCCCTTTGTAAATAGCTTAAACATGTCAAACCAACAGAAAAATAAACCAGTTAAATTCTGTTTTTCTTATCAGTGCAGTTATAGCCAGGGCTGGTGAACTAGGCAGTTATCTAGGGCGGTATTTTAGGGAGGGTGTAAACCCCTAACGCTACTGGACCAGTTGAGGATTTTCATTTTGAAAAGTCGCTGCTTTATTTGCGGAGTCACAGTACCGCATTTTAAACAGGAGGAGAGTCATGATGAGTAACTGAAGGAAGCATCCTGTCCTGTTTGGCAAAATCAAAACTGAACCTTTTTGCCCCCTGGGTGCTTGGGGCTTGGGACAGACTGTTCAAAAGCTGCTCTTTAAAAAAGTGCTTATTACAGTACTGAAGTACAGCAGTAAGACAAGAAAGTGAGATGATGTGGTTTACTACACCTTTGCTCTCCAAGTATTCAGGTATTGATTCATGTATTGATTCATGTATGTTCTCTTGTTTATCTGATATTGGTTGTGTGTTTTTGTTTATTTTAAGTGAGCTGTCATACCTCTACCTTTTATCATCTGAACTTGAGTCTGAAATGTGCATTATTCATTTGTATCAAATCCAATTTCTTTTTCCTGCTGTTCTTTTAACATAGCATTTTTCCAGACATTTTCTGTCAGTCTCCAGCATTAGACGGTATCTGTGTCAGGTGTGAATATCAGTAATCAGATCGGAGCACAATGTCTGTATCATTAGTCTGTGTCACAGCGCCGGCGCCACGCTCCGTCGCGGCGCGGCGCTGGTTCTTGGGACTGGAATTGGAGAGCTCTGTAGCTCCGGGGCGACCAGAAAGCCATTGGCGCAAAGCAGGTTTCTTTCACCGTGACTTTATTCACAGACATATATAGAACTACAACATGCAGATGACATATATAGGACTAATGCCCGGACCACGAACAGAAACACAAGACAGAATATATACATGAACAGAACCTAGGAAAACCAATGAACACACAGAACAGGACAAGGGACACGTGAACTTAATTACACACCCGAAACAAGAAACAGGGGACACGTGAAACAGATCCAAATACATGAAACAGGGAACAGACATGTACATGGAACGGGGGTGACCCCTACTGGCCACCCCATGAAACAAAAACCCGAAACCCAGACAACACCCCCGTGACAGTCTGTAAAAAGGCTCTCATGTTTTACTGTGATTCTCCAAATAAAACAAAGTTGAAGCTCACCCAACAAATCAATTCAGAATGTATCTTTTTTTAACTAGTAATTTATGTCCTCAAGGACAGTTCTGACTGTTTTACAAGTGTCAGTAGCACGACAGAGAATGTGCTTTATAATGAATGGAGGTGTATTCACAGTCTGAGTTGTTTGTTTATGGCAGAAAACATCAGGTTGTATATGCATTGTGTTAGGAGAAGTAGGGGGAAGTTCAGGGGAGGAGTGTGTTGGTTGTGTGTGTGTGTTCTGGTTGAAGAGTCTAATGGCTTGAGGGAAGAAACTGTTTCCCATTCTGGCAGTGGAGGCCCGTATGCTACGGAACCTTTTGTCAGATAGAAAGAGGGAGAAGAGGGTGTGTGAGGGGTGTGGGGGATCATCCACGATGCTGGTGGCTTTCTGTAAATGTCAGATGTGACAGAGGGAAGAGAGACCAATGATCATCTCAGCTGTCCTCATTATCCTCTGTAGGGTCTTGCGATCAGAAATGGAATAATTCCCATACCAGGCTGTGATGCAGCTACAGAAAAACACAACAGCAAAAACAATTGCTGGAAAGGTCCATAAAATAAAAGAACAAACCTAATTTGAATGATTACACAGATTAAGAACCATTATGATAAAACAAAGTAAACATGATGTGAGATAAACATGAGATAAAGTTCATTATAAGTAGCTTGTTACATTACCTTCATCTAATGATCCTTTAATAGTTTCACTCAGAGAGCATGGAATACAAAATAGAATTGTGTTGATACATTGTAGCACTAGAAACAGGCTGTTCATATAAAAAAAAGTCAAACAGATACTTTCTGGGTGTAAAAGTGATTTGACTCATAACTTGTCTTAAGTGGAAATTTGTTGTAAACAAGACTTTAATGTCCTTAAGAGGAAAGTCTTTTGCACTAAGTATAAGCTGTCACTTAGGTCTCCTGTGAATGTGTATTCATAATTTTATCAGTTATGACATTTATTCATAGAATATATCTTTAAAAAATAATTGATGGCTTTGCTGCCGAAATTGCACAAGTCACTTGAACACAGATTTTTTCACTTATTATGTAGACTGTTTCTTTTCCGTTTTATTATAAAATTTTTACTTTTAAGTACATTGTTGTAACCTGAGTTACAGCAAAATACTACAATGTTTGTGCATTTATTTTCATTCTTGCATACAAAATTAAAACGTTTGACTGGATCCTCCCAAAGTTTCCCCAAATGCTTAAAAACATCACAGAATTGCCTGTCATTACAAACATGAACAAGTCTTTTGGGGTCTCAGCTGAAACAACGTTCTTCAGCTTAATGGAGTTACTGAACATTACTAAGACAATTACACAGCAATTGCTGCCGTGTGGTTTTAAAGTGTTATTTTTGTTACAGCTTGTAGGTCAAACAGTCTCTGAATGGTGTCGCCATTGTCTGGCATGTGTAATGTTACAGCTTTATCCCAGCGGAGTTAGCAGTAACTATGCCCTACTTCTCTGCCTCCTTTCTCCTCTCTTTAGCCCGTTTACAGCCCCGGCAGCTTGATTCATGTTCTACTCTCCTTTGCCGTCTTGTCACGTCGGGTAGGTGCGGACACACGTGCAGGACACGGCTTTAGGGGAATACGTTTTCTCTTTATTTAACAAAGTTCACAAAAGCTTCTTCAGTTTTCCAAAACTCAAAAACCAATACGAAAACCAAAACTCAGATATTCTGTGACGTGTGGGTCGGGTGGAGAGGCTTGGGACGAGGCTGAAAACAAAACAATACAGATTAGCGATAGTGTTCTCCCTTTAGAGCACTGTCCCGCTCCATGGCGTGAGTCCCTGGCAGGGTTCCTCGTGCAACACACAGAGGGGGAGAATCAGGAGTCAACACATATCTGTCAGTCCGTGTGTGGACACAAAACCGGCCATGAAACACCAACAGACTGTGAAGAACTTGCTCCGTGTTGCCACTCGAAAAGTGGGAGATACACACTTCGTTTCCTTGTTTTACTCACGCTCCTTTTCCCCTGAACAACACGAGTGGATACTTGATAGTCCCAGCCTCTGACCCAACTACTGCAGAGCTCAGACTATGAGCTTGGGGACCACACAATGATTCCCAGGATCAGCAGGCTTTTGAACACACCTAAAGACTCACACAACGCAGACAATCACACAATAAACTACCATCTATTAACTCACTACACAAGACAGGTGGACCTGTCATCAGGTACCTAGCAACCCTGCTAACGAGCTAATCCAGCTCCGGTGTGAAACTGGGTTGCCTAAGCGCCTGATGACACAAGCACGCATCCACCCACACTTCGTGCCCAGGGCTGTGGCCTAAAACTCAGGGGAGGAGCTGCGTTGGGGGCGTGACCGAGGTGGAGCTGACGTGACACTTCCGTGGCTCCTCTGACAAACTACCTGTCTAGAGCTGAAGATCTTTGCCCGAACCCGACGGGTTTGGTCGGGTTCGGGCTTAATTTCTATCATTTCACACGGGCTCGGGCCGGGCTCGGGCTTGCGTGGTAAATGAGCGGTCAGGTGATGGATTTGGATCAGCGCGAGAGAGATGCGAAAATGGATGATGAGGAGGTGAAACGGACGTTAGACTCTGGCGATTACGTTTTGGTTGCATCCCGACCAGCAGCAGCAGTGAAAAGGTGTTCAGTGCTGGACGCACCATCAGTGAGCGCAGGACCACGCTGAAGTATCTACAGTGGATTCAATAATTTTCCTCCACAAAGACATGTAGCCTAATCTTGGTGAGTGAAGGTTTTAACTACATTATAACTAAATATTAATTGAGTCTTAAATGCATAATGTTGACAGAGTACGTAAGATAATGTTTACATTATTCTTTTATTAAATTTCAGCTGCTGTTTACCGTCTCGTTGAGACGGATTGTGGAGAGAAGTGGAGAAGCAAATCCCGCGGAGCCTTTATCTCGTTTTAATTGCCGCATTGACCAATTTGACTAGGCCTATTGAGATGTTACGATGTTAACAGAGGACTTATTTTGTTTCTTATTTTATTTCCAACTTCCAAGTGGCCTATAGCCTACGTTAGTCATTAATTAATGATGTTAATAATGTAGCAATGACTCATTCTTGACAAAAGGTAAAAGAGCTGTGTGCGTGCGCACATTTGAGTAATGTCAGGCTGTAAACGGGTTCGGGCTTCTAAAAAACTGTCAATCAAAATGTACGTGTCAGACTCGGGCCGAATTCTGTCGGGTTCGGGTCTTGTCGGGCCTAGCTTTTAAGGCCCGATTACAGCTCTATACCTGTCCCATGTTCAACCACCATGTTCGACTGTTAGTTCTGCACTATTAATTTGATCAAAGTCTGTTAATCAAAAATTCAACTTTACATTGATTACACAATGACACAATAATTAGTATGTTTATATATTTTCTGGTTATTTATTAGCAAGATAATATACGATAAAGTCACACTGGTGTCTGCAGAGCTAACATGAGTACACTGAAGGCATCTTCAGCCAGCCCATCAAGACAGCTCTTCAGTGTGAGGTACACGGTGGCAAAGGACAGTGAACCAGCAGCCAGAGATCCCGGTACAGGGATGAAACCCAGAAAGTATTCTGCTGCTGCTTCCAAAGCAAAAGCACCGCCGTCAGACAGCAACTTAATGACCAGATCTTTGTTTATTTTCTGCATGCAGGGGGGATTTCATTTCAGCTTTCAGCTCATCTACTGACTTCCCTGATCTGTCAGAGTGTCTTTGCAAAGAGGCAGGATCAAGACTGAAGGCATTGTAGTATCTTTTAAGCTCCTTCACCAAGATCGCCACATCTACAGTGATTGAAACAGATGCATTAAGAACAGGGATTGGAACAGCTGCCACACCAGCAGACAGCAGAGCCAACCTCCAGATATTTTTCTGCAGTGCCGCCTTCTTTTCTCTCAAGGTGATGTTTGGCAGGGCAAACATCAGCACATGTCTCTTGTGCTGGGGACGTTCCTTCTCCAAGGTCTCTTCAAGACCTCTTCAAGAAATCATACAGAGCAAGGTCAAAGCACGAGATCAGGACGACAACAGGAGAGCTCCAATCTTTTCCAGCCCTAGAAGAAAAGAAAATGTTCATTTACAAAATACATAAACAATGCACTGATATATAATAATTGTAGTAATAATTATAATAATTACTATATTTAGGGGTCCAAGCACGCAGCGCGAAGGATCCCTATTGAGGATTTTTATTATTATTATTATTAGGGGTCCAAGCACGCAGTGTGAAGGATCCCTATTGTATCTATGAGGATTTTTATTGGTATTTTTATTATTTTTCTGCCTCAAAATGCGCTGGGGAGCAAAAACCGTAAGGTGCACAGCCTTGCAATTTGGTAGGTACATGCGGTAGACCAACTGCTACTCAGGCACCAAGAGACACGCCATTGCACCCATAGGTGGCGCTATAACAAGCACTTTTGCCTTGAGCCTCAGCAAATTTGAACCGGATGTCCGATTTTCAAAATTCTTTTTGCATATTATTCCTTGGGATCAGACGAATCAAATTAATTTCCTACTCATTTCCGCCTAATTAGATTTTTTGCTAATTTGCATAATATGCAACTTTTGCAAACTAGTCCCTGGTTTTCCCACCAATCTGCACATGTGTTATCTCGTTGGAATCGCAAGACACTCATTGTCAATAATTATGAAAAACGTGCAAATTTGCAAACAGCATGGCCGCCATATGCAAATTAAACTTGTCGACTTTTGCGTACAATGACTTAAACTGCAATTACTCATAAGCCCCTGGGTCAATGCTTACCAAACTTTGTAAGCACATGGAAGGTATCACTCAACAGCAGTACACCAATTTTTGTCCATTTTTACCACTGGGTGGCGCTATGACAGGTCACACAGCGCTTATCACACAAAATTGCCTCTATCTCTCCAGCCGTTTGGCCAATGAGCTCCAAATTTTGCACTCTATGCCTGAAGACATTGCTCTAGCACATTCTGGAATGTAAGTGACATCATGCAACTGTATCATGAAACACATGGCCGATATCTGCCGAAGTGGCGCCAAAAATTACTATGTGGCAAAAATCATGGTTATCCCAGGCTTACGATTCTCAAACTTGGTACATTTGTTGACATACGAGGTTAGATGATGCAGTTCAAATTTGGTCCACTTTGCCCATTGGGAGGCACTATAGCACATGTTCAAACATGGCGATGGTTTTTCGAACACAAATCACGACATATGCGACATAGAAATAAAACAACTGACTTGCATACACCCCTGATGGATGTCAACTTTAAAACCTTGGACATTTTTTCATAACTTTCTTTCTTGGTGCATAATTTGCATTCATAGAAAATTGTACTTTTACAAACTAGTCCTAGGTTTTTTTACATTTCTTCACAATTCTTGTCATACATGAATCTCAAGAGGCCCAAATCAAATAATTATCAAAAACGTTTGTACTTTTCTGCATAGCATGGCCAAGACCTGCGAGTACATTCACGTGGATAGTGACGTAATTGACCCTAATCGGCCCAAATAGCTAACGCTGGGTCTGATCTGCACCAAATTTGGTACAGATGTATAATGTGGGACTGCGAGGATGTATGCCAATTTTCATTGACATCGGCCATGGGGGGGCGCTACAGTAGATAATTGCATTTACTGCTATATTTTGTCCATGGCCTGTACACTTCAAACCAGTCTAACTCAAGATCCGTTCAACATAAAAGAGTGAAAGTTGCATGAAATGGTCAGTCTGCTTATTGTTAAACTTTGATACACTGCAACTTGTGGCTTTTG
>JBBPCX010000002.1:8462908-8490980 GCA_037974365.1 Hydrocynus forskahlii
GCCACAAATAACACATTATAAGACCGAAGCTGCGGGCCGTATGAAATCTGACAGTGGGCCGTGATTGGCCCGCGGGCTGGACTTTGTCATGCCTGTTTTAAAGTTTAGGGATAACAGACCACTTTGCATTACTTATAACTCCTGTTTAAAATGTTCCATGAATTTATCAAATTCATGGAAATTTAAGGTATTCTATACAGTTTGTTCAATGTTATCTGAACGAAAGGCAGAATTGTGTTTTTAGAGTTGTTCACGTCTGCCTGAGTGGCTTATATTTTGTTGCATTGCCATTTTGTTAAATAAAGGTAATTGTCACAATGAAAATTGTTTTATAACAGTGTGTATTTTCATGTAAGTTTTGTGGCTAAAAAAATGTCAGAAGGAACTATTGGCCCGCAGGCATCTTCACTTTATCAAATTTGGCCCTTTGCTAAAAGTTTGGACACCCCTGCTTTAGGTGAACTGCTGCCATCTTTAGGTTAAGTCATTGACTTATTCAAGATTGAGATACACTATATGGACAAAAGTATTGGGACACACCTGTTTGTCAGCATTTGGTCTATGCCCCTTACTTCCAGCGAGGGACAATCTTAATGCTTCAGCAGACCAAGATATCTTGTACAACACCATGCTTATAACTTTATGGACAGTTTGGCTGGATGAGTTCAGTGTTGAAGAACTTGACTGACCTGCACAGAGCCCTGACCTCAACCCCATCCAACACCTTTGGGATGAACTGGAACCGAGATTGTGAGCCGAGCCTTCTTGTCTAACATCAGTGTCTGACCTCATGAATGCACTACAGAATGAATAAATGGGCACAAATTCCCACAGAAACTCCAAAACCTTACAAAGCCTTCCAAGAAGAGTGGAAGCTGTTTATAGCTGCAAAGGGAGACCAACTCCATATTAAAAATGTATTTGATGGCAGTGTCAATAAAGTCCCTGTTGGTGTAATGGTCCATCCTAATACTTTTGTCCATATAGTGTATATTTATTGGCTTTTTATTGTATGTTTTAGAAGCGTTTGTCCTTCTGTAAATTACCCAAAAAAAAATTGAAAAAATGAAAAACTGCCCCAAACCATCATTCCTCCTCCACTAAGCATCAGTGGTCATGATGAATTTGGTGTGATTATATGAAAATACATGAACAGGGACAGACCATTTTTCACATATTCAGTATTCTGAGGTCCTGCTCTGTGAGCTTATACGGTTTACTGTGCCAAAGCTGCAGTTGTTGCCCCGACATGTTTCCACTTCACAAGAACTGAACTCATCTAAAAAAATGACACTTATTTGTTGTAATGCTGGCATCTTATGTGTCTTCTGAAGATCACTATGTTCTTCTCTCAGAGCTGGGCTTGTTGTTCATTGTTAATTAGTGATCATGCACAAACAGTGGCCATGTAATGATCATTTTCTATTTCTGTGTATTCTATTCCCGTAGAGACACAGCAAATTTAGTTTCATTGTTTATTCAAAATGGTCATTTTCCCTTGTTTGAATATCTGAAAATAGAACTCCTTCATAGTGCAATACTCATAAGCAGAGCATGTTCATACAGGATAATAGATAGCAATAATTCTTCAGATCACACTGGGCACATAAATACGCTTGTTAGCTCTCTGCTGAGGACCTAGGTGGTACGTCACATATAAACAGCGATCTTTTGTGGATAATACGACACTCACCACGTCCGGAGTGCAACATATACGATACAAGACAACCTTTGGCAAAATCCTTACATGCCAATGCAACAGGCCCTTTTAACAAAAACACAGTACAATGAGTTGCTAAAGGCAGTTATTGTCCAAAAACAATCTTGCCCTCAACTGGAGTCAAGAGTGTTTGGGGAGAGCAAACAAAGGAGTGCTTAATAAAAGAAAGAGCTTATTTAAATAAATATGTCAGAGTGCACACTTAAAGGGATATATTAAATCTAGTTCCATCCCTATTCTTACTTAAAAGATTTAAATAATAAAAAACCTTAAATTTCCCATTAATCTGCGGGGCAGTGCATTACCATTGTTTTTAAACAGAAGGCTAAAACATTTGCTCTAGACAGCTGTCTTTCCTGGATAGCCTTCAGCTCCAGAATATGCAGAACAGATAATATATTCATTATATCCACTGCAGATATAATGAATCCCACAAACAGGCATTTTGGCATCTGTGGGTAAGGGAGATGTCCCATGAGTGGGTGGCCCTACTTTTAGCAAAAGTCTAATTATACAGAAATGCTGAAGCACTGAATGCAAAAGCAAAACAATTACAAATTGTGAAAGTATGGTAGAAGAAAAGGATGAAACATGGAGCTGATATGTAGATTTCAAGGGAGCGGAAAAGGCTAGGACAGCTACACATCCTGGACTGTCATGGCGTCTTTGGGCCATGTGTAGGTGTCCAGTGTGAAGGAGTCATAGTCAGGACTGTAGACATGAGACAACACAAAGGCTTCTTTGTCCTTGGGTTCTGGATACCAGGAGGCAATGTCCTGTTTGTAAGCATAGTCCACAATCTGAAAGAGAGTTCAGAGAACAAGATATGATGCGCATTCATTTTATTGTGTCTGAAGATGTGCTAAACAGGATACAATACTGTAACAATTTAGCAAAATATATGTGAATGTGAAATTTACAACCGTTGTGAATATTAGTGAGCAAAACCACTGCTCAGGCATAGCTGATCGTAAAGAAACAAAGGAGCAGCAACTCATTTTGGCTTTTAAAATTATTATTAGACTTTCAGGCAAGCCAATGCTGGATGTGTGGCTTCTCTGTAGTGTAGTAAGCTAATAATGAGCATATGCAGATGTGTACTGTTGGTCAGAAAAACGTACTTAAAAAAGGTACTTATCAAATAAAAAGCAGTGAAGTGTGGTTCTGCACAACCACACCAGTTTGACACCTTTTGCTGCATTTCAGTGCCTTCATTCATTCATAGTGAATGACTGTTTTTGCTTAAAATGCTAATGTGAAACTGCAGAAAGGACAATGAACAATGATGAAGGTGAAGCAGTGAAATAAAACAAAACTATATATTTGGAAAAGAACCATACGCAGTGCCGCAGGTGCAATATCAATTCTGTGAGAGACTGGAAAGGTTTTATGGAAAAAAAGACCACCCCGCAAACATGCTTTTACCACTGACTACAGTGTGTAGATATTGCAATTCCTCTGTAAGGATGTATGTAACCACATCATCATGATCAACTTTTTTTTCTGACTAAAAATACAAATGTGCATATTCTGTATCAGTATATCCTGTGTCCAGCCATTTTTGACTACTTAAAAAAAGACTCCTTTGGAAATACCTGAGATTGGACTGAAACAGGGGCACCTGAAGTAGCTGCACATTACAGCTGAAGAAGTTACATAGAATTACTGTCACAAACCTTCACGGCAATCTTGAAGGACACTTCTCTAATGGTGCTAAGGGGAGGGTATAATCTTCCTTCAGCCAGATGCTCCTCTGTAACCATGTCAGCTATTGCCTGAAACACACATCAACACGACTGTTCTGACAAACGTTTAGATCATGAAACATTTGACTGGGCCTCTATAATGTGTTTCTTATGAATGCAGTTATGACATTTAAATTTTTTTCAAAACAGTTACTAAACTTGCCAGGGCGACATTTAGCAGCGTTATCAGGTTTACCTCTGCTGTTGTGAGGAAAATGTCATCCGATATGTGTCGCACTCCACAGGCAATCACTCCCAGCGCTACTCCAGGGAACACATAAGCATTGTTGCCCTGGCCTGGGTAGAAGGTGCGTCCATCTGCGAGAGTGACCTTCTGAAAAGGGCTGCCGCTCGCAAAGATCCCTCGACCCTATGATACACACACACACACACAAACACACACACACACACACACACACACACACACGTTTCAGAGTGTTTTCATATCACAGAGTGCAATGTACTCTGAAATAGGCTGAGACAGCAAAAAAAAACTATGATGAGTCTGCCCCATTGTAGCAGGTTAATTAGGCTTGAAAGTGTGTGTTACCTCTGTCAGTCTGTAACACTGCTCCGCTGTGCATTCTGCTTTGCTGGTAGGATTACTGAGGGCAAAGATGATGGGCCTCTCATTGAAGGAGGCCATGTCTTTTATGATCTTCTCTGTAAAAGCTCCTCCAATGGCTGCTACGCCTGGACATTGTAATAACAATAACGAAAACTGTGATTAAATGCCTCCTTAGCTGTTATAATTTTTAAGAGTAATGCAAAACCATATTCAACTTCCTATGTTACAGATGCTACAGTCTTTCAGGCTAATGTAAATTAATCCTGCATATGTTTACAAATGTCATACCATGGGGTGGTGGGGTATTTACCAATGACAGCTGTAGGTTTGATGGTCTCCACCACCTCCTCCAGCGTCTTTATATGAGGATGCTCATGGGCAAACTCTTCCTTTTCATGGTTAAGGTGACTTCTGCCCTGTGAATCAAATAAAAATATTGTTTGCCATACGTTTGTAAAGAGCAGAAGGGACAGTTTTCATTAGAAAGTTTAGGACTGTGGAGGAGTACGTATAATATACAACAACTACGTAATTACATTTTTTACCTTAATCAAGCCCCCAAGAATAGCAATTTTCAGATTGAGGTGTAGGAGGGCATCTACATTTTAGCATAATGATAATATAAGCACACCCACAGGGTAGTTAGAAGATAGTCATTACTTTGACAATAAGCCCTTTAGAGTCCACCATCCAGATCTTTTTGGCAGCTTCAGCATGGGACACTCCCTCCTTAGCCATGGCCATGATGAGGAGATGAGCGATTCCCAAAGCGGCCTAGTAACATGATTAAAAATAATACCATTAAAAAAAAAAAAAACATACAATACAGTCTATTTCCGAAATATGCATATATCTCAGTAAAGAAACACATGACTGTTCAGTACCTCGCCGGCACCCTGGAACACAAACTTGTGATCAGACAGTTTATTTTTGGTGATTTTCAGAGCAGCAAGTATTCCAGCAACAGCCACTGATGCAGTGCCTGAAAATTGGAAATATTTTCTTAGAGAGTTGCTGAATTCTCACATAATTTCTCACAAAACTCTCACATAATAACATCCATATCTACCTTGGATATCATCGTTGAATGTGCAATATCGGTTGCGGTACTTGTTAAGAATGCGGAAAGCATTGTTGTTAGCAAAGTCCTCAAACTGAATCAGACAGTTCATCCCATACCTTCGATATAGATCAGAGTTAATCATTGATCCAACATATCAGCTTCATAAATTACACTTTGATGGACTTGATACTTACTTGTCTGTGACAGCCTGCATGAACTCATCAATGAGGTCATCATATTCTTTTCCCCGTACTCTTTTGTGCTTTAATCCAATGTATAAGGGATCATTCAAGAGTGTCTGATCAAAAAAATATACAAAAACTAAAGTTAACCAAACAGACACATTCTGCTAGTGATTTGACAAGGATTTCACTTCAGACGACTTCTTTACCGATTAAAACCCTGTTTACATTTGGCATCTGAATATTACTCATATATGCATTTTAGAACATTATTGACCCAGTTTGTCTACACCACTTTCATTGAACAGGTCATTTTTAGATGTTTTAATATTTATTCAAAGATATGCAGTCAGGAACGACAAACGCTGAAAAGCAATTGTAATGGACCCTACAACTGTGTATGTCTGTATAAATACATATATGTACACACACAGACACACACACACACCTTTGTCTTTATCTCAAGATGCTTTTGGAATGGTCTGTGCCAAAACTGCATACCATGTATACAACACTTCTGTATCAGTGTCATACTAGTCTAATTTAAAATAAGCATAATGTAATTACATTTTTTGTTCATTAGCCGATGACCTATAATCGGTTCATACTGACAGGTTACTGAAATCAGTTGTTAACAGAGTCTAGCACAGCCTTAAATCACAAACAATTTAGCTGAGATAAAAAATAAATAGAGCTCTACGAACCTCATTATTAGTGCCCACATCCAGGAGAACAGGCAGGCACTGCTGAGGATGCACTCCACCACAAGCTGTGTAGAGAGCCAGTTTACCCACTGGAATCCCCATTCCATAACTGCCCAGGTCTCCCAGTCCCAGGATCCTCTCACCATCAGTTACCACAATGGCCTGAAGGTACATGCACGCACACACACACACACACACACACAAAGAATAACACAGAACATGAGAAAATAACACCCTTCATATCTGCGCATGTTTCAAGTTAATTCATGATCCACACACCTTGATGTTTTCCTCTGGCCATGAGTTCAGCATGGTAGCAATGTGGCCCTTGTCATGAATGGTGATAAAAAGTCCACTGGAAAAAAATAGGAACATATCTTCAGTGCATAACCTCAATATTGTTTATTTCAAAACCTGATTTAGTGTACATGAAATGTAAACATGTCGTGACATATTGCAAATTAGTGTGTTTTTGTCTGACCGTGGTCTTCTGAATGCCAGGCCATACTGCTGACAAGCCAGGCCCACAGTAGGAGTGTAAACAATAGGCATGAACTCCTCAATGTCAGACGTCAACAGACGATAGAAGAGCTTCTCATTCCTGTCCTGCAGGGTCATCAGCAAGATATACCTGCAAGAAAAAAGGACAAAGTCAAAGAGACTGAGAAGAAGAGGTAGGAATAAAAAAAGAGAAATACAAATATGCACTAGATATTTGTATTTACATACTAGGCGATAATTTGCATGATTTCACAATGACTATTTTAAACTATCTATAAAACATCAACCTTCTCACTGACTAGAGAGAACTCGCATGCTAATAACGCATATATAAAGTATCCGACTGGTGTTTATCAGAGTAACAGGCAGAATCTCACGTACGGATCTTTTTTTTTTTTTTTTTTTTTTTCATTATAGAGCTTCCTTTTTTGTCTTTCCAAATTTAGTATTTTGGAATATTTAACAGGCTATGCCTGGTTTGTGTTCGTCAAAGAAATCAATAAACGACAAATGTAATAAAATAGTAATAGCCCTAGATAACGACTGATGATCCGGATCATCTCTCATATGTGTCACACATGATCTGATCAAAAGTGAATGACGTGTGAAGCTGTTTTACACCTGTAATCATATTTCATGACTGGAAGAAGGGCACCGCACACATTTACCACATCTGTCTCTCACTGCAATTGTTATCAGACTAAAATGTCCTGTGAGTCCTTGTTCACGTTTTGTATGAGCAGTTATAAACATCTGGATTAAATGAAAGGACAGGAGATGTAGAGGAAACTGCACGTAGTTGATTTGGTGGTGCTTCAATGCTCTTGAGAACACATATGAACATTATTATTATTATTATGTGGCAAGTATCATTTCTGTTCCTAACCACCTCTGCAAGTGCTTTGAGTGATCAGATCACAACATTTCTCTGCTGTGAGACATTACTTGTCAAGTGGGTTGCTGCGTGTCTCATAGCTCTTCATGACTCGGAGCACCTGAACGTCCTGGGACAGAAAGCACGGTGGTAGCAGGCCATGGATGCCCAGTTGGAGCCTTTCCTCCAGGGTGAATGCCATGCCCTGCAAAACCAGAACCACGCCATTGTCAAACATGTAAATAATGGATGCAGGCCAAAACTGCACAGTCATCCCATAATATGGTTGAAATTAAGCACTCACACTGCATTATGGTCTGTTTTGGAGTCTGGGCAAGTTCCCAGCAGAGGGGAAAGACATACCACATGTTGGGTCTATTTATTTCTGACCAATGGAAAGTGTGAGTGACTCTCCCTCCCCCGTTCCTCTGCCTACTCCCTCTTTGTTTCATACTGCTAGTCCAACTCTCTTAAGTCCGGCTATACTTGTGTTTAACCCTTACTGTCTCTTTAAAAATACAGCTGCCTAAAACTTTAAAAACAGGATACAGAGTGCAGCCCAAAGCACTTTTTAGGAGAAGATAAACTTCATGACACTCAAATTTCTTTACAAAACCCTGAGTCATATCCTATAAAGCAGCTTCCCGTCTTTCAATACAAAGTGCACTGGATATAGTTCAAACCCCCAAAGCACAAGACCAATCCCTAAAAGTAAAATAAATAATACTGTAAATTGGTCCACAAGTTTCATGGTTTCTAAAGGAAACATATTTATTGTAATTAAGACTGATACCACTACACTGACTGTACAGTTCCAGCAGGAAAAACCAAGGGGAATGCCAGTTCTGATTTCCAGTCCACAGATTCTCTCACTCTTATCAGAAGCTCTGACACCATGGCTATAGCACCTTGTAAAACTCACTCAGTCATGCATGTCTGTCAAAGCTCATGCACCCTTCCAAACTCTGGAGAACTGTACTGCCCTGCACATTTTAGTGTTTTCTCCATACTTACTTTAACTCTACACTGCCCTGCACATTGTAGTGTTTTCCGCATACATACTTCAGCTCTGGACATTTTACTGTTTTCCCCATACATACTTCAACTCTGCATTGCCCGGCACATTTTATTGTTTTCCCATACATACTTCCACCCTGCACATTTTACTGTATTCCCCATCCATACTCCAACTCTGCACATTTGACTGTTTTCCCTATACATACTTCAATTCTGCACTGCCTATGTTTTCTCATACTTATTTCAACCCAGCATATTTTAGTGTTTTCCCATACATACTTCAGCCCAGCACATTTAGTGTTTTTCCCGTTTATACTTCAGCCCAGCACATTTGAGTGTTTTTCTCAGACTTTCTTAAACTCTGCACGTTTTAGTGTTTTCCCTATACGCACTTCAACTCAGCAATAACTTGTTCTTGTACCTAACTAGCTGAATCATCAGGAAAACATCCGAATATCAAAGACAGATGAGCTCCGGAAGGGCTGCTGCCTGCTGTATTGATGTACCAGTAGAAAAGGCCCTCAGGCACAACAGCAGCATCTCTCAACCTGTTAACACAGACATTACAGATCATTGAGGAAGGTTGTGGGGGTTTACCTTGTTGAGCTGAGGGTTCCTAGTGATATCATAGCCTCGTTTTTTGGTGCTGACACTGGGTTTGGAGCGGGTGCCCGAGTGGCAGACTCTCAGGCCGCCAAGGAGCAGAGGTCTGCCGGCACTGAGAGCCCCCGGAGCCGGGCTGGAGAGAGCCCACAGAGCTCCGGAGGTTCGTCTGCACAGAGACAGGACACTCTTGCCAGAGACTGAGTTCATGTTTCCTACATGAGCAGAGGAAGAAAAGGAATATGAGTCGAGCCATACATCATGTAGAAAGGCTGTTGAGTCTAGCTGCGTTTTCAGCAAATTCTCTCTCAAAATGTAAACAACAACGGGCCTTGGAGGCTAAAACGGATCACTGTAAGGAAATTAAACAGGTAAAAAAATTGTAGGTGATATTAAGACACCAGGAGACCACATAAAGGGTCTGTACAGCAGACAAAAGCTAAGCCTTTTCAGTTTAAACAAGCTAGTCTAGTGAGTTAGCAAGCTAGCTGTGATAGCACGGACCATAACCAATTCCTCCAGCTAAAAAAACAGCAGTACCTGAGGTAAACCAGAGGCTTTTCTCTCACTCCTGTGCACAAACAGCTTCAACCTGCATGTGATATGACAGCAGTAGCCCCTGTCTGCCTCCTGTCTGCTGTTTATTGCCGGTGGATGTTGCAATCCCGTGATCCAGGAGCTTCAAGCTCGTTTGACATTGAACCTATTTTGCTCCACTAGAGTCCAGCCTGGGCCCGCCTGTTTTCCTCCCCCTCTCCAATCAGACAGAGGGATCAAGTTCAAAACAACACTACAGCTTCTACTGTACTTCCTTCATCTTTCACATAACCTACTACTTGAGAATACAGTAGATTTCGAGGTAAAGGAAAACAACAGGCCACAGCATGAGGGTGGTTTTGACATCTCTGAGTCATGCAGTGTTAATTCCATTGTGCCCAGTAAAAGTATTGCATTTCACCCACAGAGACTTGATTGACATTGCTTTTTAATACACAGACTTTAACCTGGAGCTGGTCCCCCCTTTGCAGCTATAATAGCTTCCGCTCTTCTTGAAAGGCTTCCCACAAGATTTTGGGCCCATTCATTCTGTAGAGCACTTATGAGTTCAAGCACTGATGTTGGACGAAAAGGTCTGGCTCACAATCTCCATTCCAGTTCATCCCAAAGGTGTTGGATGGGGTTGAGGTCAGGGCTCTGTGTGGGCAAGTCCAGTTCCTCCACACTGAACTCATCCAACCATGTCTTTATGGAGCTTGCTTTGTGCACTGGCGACACAGTCATCCTGTAATAGAAAAGGATCTTCCCCAAACTGTGTCCACAAAGGAGGCATGGCGTTGTCCAAAATGTCTTGGTCTGCTAAAGCCTTAAGGCTTAGCCCAAAACCTGAAAAACAGGTGTGTCCCAATACTTTTGTCCATATAGCGTACATGACTGACACTATGTTTTTTCTTCATACAGTTCATAATTTCCATTAAGAAGAGTGAAGAAAAATCCTTTTAGATCACATTTGAGAAATGAGTCAACATGCTGCTCTATGGTCATTCATAAATGTCTTTATTCATCAATAGTTACAGATATAATTTGAAGACTTTTTTTTTTTTTACAAAATACAAATACAGAAAGTAAACACATTCCAAATAGTGACACAAACACATGTGGCTAAAGACAGACTGTGAAATATATGCAAAAGGAGCTGAATTCCAGTGTGTGTTACAGTCTGACCTTCAAAAGCAGGTCATCTGAAACTAGACCGACTCTGGGAGTCAAAGGGGAATGAGGCACACGGTGAGGCGAGGCAACCAATAGCAGAAACACACAAGCTGCCTTTTATTACCACAAAGTCTCAGTTTGACCACACATGCTAAACTTTAAGCTTCTCTGGATACAGGTTGCCTCACTGATCGACACACACAAAAACACGTCTCCATTTTTGTCCAGGTGTTAGTTTTTGCCCCGGAAAGAGCAAAGGAAACCAACAAAGAACAGAGATGCCAGTTCAGCAACAACACAGAGACAGTATTGAGGGAGATCTTCTTTGAAAGTGAATGAAAGGCAGCCAAAAAGTTGGAGGATATTAAATCTCTGCTGAATGTGTGGTACAGGAGTACAAGGACACACAAACACACACACACACGATAAAAAATGGAACAGTCAGGACATGATGAGGAGACATTTAAGGCAAGTTAAGTGTGTTCAGATTATCTTCCTTCATATCGTACAAAAAACACCCCGAAAATGAGACAAAAACACCCACCACCACACTGAACACAAGCAGAATTCACGTAAACGCAAGAATTTCCAATTGAAATTGAATTATAGCTTGTCAACTACTAATAAATATACACAGTGTATAAAATATTTGCACTTTCTGGACTGAAAGCGCTCACAAAGTGTAAAGGCAAGCAATCTAACAATACAAAACATGAAAAAATATAAAAGGCAGGAACATCTATGAATTTTAAAACAATAAGACTCCTGAAACTGCTTTAAAATGATCATTCATCCCGTTCTACCACTGGCCTAGTGCTGCCCAGTTTATGTCAATGCTGTAATTTCTACAGAAAAAAAAGGATCACCCCTCCCCCCATTACTGACCCCAAATCAAGCCAATTTAAGCGCCCACTGATGCGACTTGGTGAAAATGCAGGACAAGCGAGAATGGTGGTTCAGATCACAACGCTGAACCCACTGCGAGAGCTCTTATCCTAAGAGATGGAGAGAAAGAGATGGGAGTTGGGGAGAAAAGAAACAAGCATTTGAGAGGTTGTGTAGGAACATAAAGGACAAAACTGAAGAGGCAAGACATATCAGAGAATCCGATTCATCATACAACTAAATGTTTAATTATTTTTTGTTACATTACTAATGGTTTATAACCATCCTGATTCATATTCTAGATTCTAGGGATGCTCCAATTTGATCTGACGGAATGATATTGGGTCCAAATCAAGGAATATTCTACTAATAACTAAATCAAATTAGGATCCTTTTAAAGGCTATTTCATTTGGTTTCCATCCAATTATGATACTGTCAGAGGTGACATTAACAGACAGAGAGCTAGAGAGACTTTTTCAGAGGATAAGCAGCTTAATGTGCGCAAGGTTAACAACCAACAGCTGCTATTTGTAATGACAGTGTTTCAACTGTGGCCTTTTATCAACAATCAGTTAAACTACCACATAAAATGTAAGGATGTGGTATGGAGTTTCAATTCTGATTATTTGTTCATTTGAATTGTGAAACATCACCATTGCATTAAGTGCGGAATTGTACAACTGAAATCAAACCAGACCTTTTCTCCCTTGTCACTTCTTGTCCCTGGTCATATTAAGTATATTAAGTGGGAAAGGAGGTAACACCCACCCCTCCCACCAGCCCTAACTATAATTAACAAAATATTCAGCTGTCTCAGAGACCCCCCCCCCTTACATCTCACTCATAATTCACTCAGTGTCATTAATATTACTGTAAAGTCAGTACAATAGGACACTCTGTACGTTGTATACGAAGTAGATGTGGCCAGGGGTGAGAGGTCCTGCCACTCTTTAATCCTGCTGACTTACTGTGAAGACTCACCCACAAAACTCAAAAGTACAGACAACAAAAGAATGATCTTAGAAACAAAAAATAACAAGAATAATAAAAAAAGAATAATAAAAGCAGAGACACACAATATCAGCAAAAAAGGGATTGAGAAGACAAACATTTTGAAAAATGAAGGTCTTTTATAACAATGTTGAATTTTAAAGTAGAATACCAGGCAACATAAAGCCTAGATCCACAATATTGTGAGCTGGTAGCCTTGCATACACTAACTTTACTGCACTTGAAGTGTGAACTGTATGGTTTGTGTGTTACCTATGTAAATCTGAAATCAGTAGTTAATATTACTTTCATTTACTTTAATATTACTTAATAATAATTACTTAGATCTAGACTGGGTGCACGATTCTCACCGAGTATCGTTCATTGGACCTCCTGCTGTGGCCAGGCTGGATCTCGATGGAGGAGTAACTGGGGGGTTTCTCGGGCCAAGCTCTGTCCCGTGACCTTGTGGCTCCTCGGTGATTGTCCTCCTCTGAGCTCCAGGAGCCACGGCGAGGATTTGCCCGCTGCAGCTCCTCTATCAGCTCCTCTTTGCTGCGGGCTCGTGGACGCGAGTGCCCGCCACCTGAACCTTCCCTGCGTCCCTTGGAGCCGCGGCCACCATGCCTGTCATCCCAGTCTGATTCATCGCTGTAACTGCGCAAGATCCCGCGCCGCTGCGACCCAGGGTTCCTCTGAGAGTCTCCACGGGGATGCCTTGTGTGGTTCGAGCTGCTGCTGGACTGACTGGAGAGGCGGAGTATCCCACGGTTATCCCTCGGCAGCCTGCGAGAGGCCTGGCTCGGGGCTCGGCCCACAATTGGAGGAAGCTGTATGACCCTGCGCTCCGTGCCTTGCACACCCATCTCGTCCAGTGCCGAGAGCATGCTGGGCGGCCCGGGGGTAAAGGAGATGGCCTGTGTATGTGGTTGCATGGGCTGCACAGGCTGTGGTTGAAGGACCATTTGTTGAGGGGCCACCACATACTGAGGTGCACGCTGCAGTGGAGCTCCTACATCCATAGTCCTCACCTGATTCTCCAAGAAGTCCAGCATTTGGTTGTTGCCATGCAAGGTACCCTGCATGCTCCCATGCATGCTGCCACTGGCCTGGCCTCCAAGTGGAAGAACCATAGGTATCTCATGTTGGGCTGGAGGGATGATCATCGGTCCCATAGGGATACTTTGTTTAGAAGGGTACTCGGAAAAGGAACCTGTAAATTGGAGAGGTCAGAAATTTATAGACAGAATTGATGACTTGTGAATGACCTTAAACAGTTCTAAGAAGGAGGTGTATAACCGAGTGATTATAGGTTGTGTTATGGACCTGAGTACAGTAGAGGGTTTGCCTGAGAGGATCCATTAGAGCCAACAGGAGAATAGATGGGCTGGCCATGGAGCCAGGGAGCCATGGCTTTCTGAGCCTCACGTATCATCCTGTGTTGCATCACCACTAAAAGAAAGAAAAAAAAGAAAGACAGATTGAAGAAATTTGGTTCACAAATTTGGAATCCATTAAAATAAGATGACACTATGTGTCATTAATTTACATGCATTACACCTTTGTGAATTTGAAAAAAAAAAAAGAACATAAACAGATCAGCTACAACACTGAAACCACTGACAGGTCAAATGAATAAGACTGATGATCTCATTACCCCTGCCAAGAAGTGGGATATTTTAGGCAGAAAGATCACATAGTTCACTTCCAACACGTCAACTTTAAGAAAGTTCACTTAAAGTTGATGTGTTGGAAGCAGGAAAAATGGGCAAACGTAAGGATCTGAGTGACTTTGACAAGATCCAAATTGTGATGGCTAGACGACTGAGTCGGAGCATCTCCACAATATCCAAAAGTGGTCGAAGAAAGGACCAGGGAAACAGCAACAGGGACAGGGTAATGCATACCCAAGACTCACTGATGTGTGTGGGAAGTGAAGGCTTACTGAAAAAGTTCATGTTGGCTATGACAGAAAGCTGTCAGAACACACGGAGCATTGCAACTTGCTGCATTGTCTCAGATTTACATGCCATTCTCACTACTGTTACACCCCTGTATTGTTTCTGTCATCCCCTGAACTTTGTTCAATGCTGCTAACTGTGCAATTAGCATACTTATGGTGCAATACTAATCATCCTGAAAGGTTTACATAGCGTCCATTCAATACTGTTACATTACAATTACACTGTTGTGCGGTCTATTTATTGTGTTGTCTGTATATGTTTCTGTCATAACTTGCACTCTGTTGAATGTGGCTTTATCCTGCACTGTGGTCTGTGGAGAAATGTCCCATCACATTATGTACATGTACACAGGTGCTGATGACAAAGTAACCTTAAACCTATATGGAGCTGCATAGCCACAGACCAGTCAGAGTGGTCTGAGTGCCAAAAGTGAGTATCAGAACTGGACCAGGGAATGATCTGATGTCTTCCGGGCGCTGAGTTCCTGGCTGCCCGCTGTTCACACTGTGTGCTGTGATGTGTTCACATACGACAAAAATGGTCACTTCACTTAATTTAATCATTAAATCTTTTGCATCCACCCCATTCCTCAGGAAGAGATGGTACCAGGATGCATATGTGAAGGATGACAAGCCGGGGGAAGCCCCTTAATGGCAACAATATTCCCGACTGACAGTGTGGCCTCTGTCAGCAGAATAATATTCTTTAATGCCTCCAAAGTCCCTGGATCTCAATCCGATTGAGCATCTATAAGACGTTAAACACCACAGCACATCTTGAGAGATCTTGTGGAGTATAGTTGTTTTGGCGGCGCAAGCTATACAATATTAGACAGGTGAAATGGCTGATTGGTGTATGACAAAGCAATAAGCTGTAAAAGGCCATGCATTCGTTATTTTAGTGTTAATAAGTGCAGTTTTGTGCTGTTTGTGATGTTAAGTGGAATAGCTATAAAATACAATAATGTCCAACAAATGTCTTTAAATTCACTTGAATGTGGTTCAAATTTTAGAACTGGAATGATCCATTTAATAATATGTATTCATGCCCTTGTACTTTAAACTAGGAGTTGTTGTACATTCAGCGTACTTGCAGTCTGCTATCAGAGCAGCTAGGCTGTTTTAGTGCCGATGGAAACTTCAGAGTAAGCAGGCTACTACTGGTGAGGGTGCTGTCTGGTTTGTTTACGTACCTTTCTCCGGGCAGCAGCATGTTTTGGGACAACAGGGGCAGCGTACATAGCAGCAGCACTTCTGAGGGCAGCACTGACAGCAGCAGACACCAAACAGTATGAGTAGCAGCACTGCTCCAATTATGATCAAAAGCACTGTCAGCCAATCTGAAGAAAGGAGAGATGACACAGTATTACATTCTATATGGCAATGATCTTTCTGTGTCAAAATGTGCAACGATTGGCCAGTGAATTAGTGTTCATTCAGGCTTTATTGGTTTCAGAATTGTGTTCTAAGAGGTTACAATCAGCTAGTATGAGGTTTCTTACGGTAAACAATGAGTCTGATTTCCTTATCAGAGTCTCCAATGGTGTCCCCGGCTGCATCAATGGAGCAGAAATACATACCATTGTCCCACCACATGACCTCAGTGATAACTAGATCTGCTTCTGCAAAAAACATATTTAGACCAAATGAACCGAAGCTGACCTCACAGAAAGACAGAGGAAACTAAACTTTCTTCAGTGCTGTTGTAACAGATAACGAAAGACAATAGAGACAGTTTTTCATTCTGCTTAAAGTGAAGGGCTAATTACACAATTATCCCCTTATCCCTCGTTTAGTCAATCAGTTAAGACATATGAAAATGGACAAAACTCAGGCATACACATTGAAGCTAATACAGCTGCTTTAGCAAGCTTTTGCCCGTTTTTATAGACACTTGATCAATCTTATTAGTATCATAATATGTAATAAATGTAATAAAATGCAATTAGCATCATAAAAATCTCACCGCATTAGAAATCATGTGATACTCAATCAGGCGTAACTCAGTACAGTTTGAGGTCATTGTGTGTGATAATTCAGTCTTGGAATCTATACCATGCTAATAGATGGAATATAACTTTCCATTTCTATTATCTCGTTGTGCTGTATGTTCTTGTGTACTGTAATGACAATGAAGATATTCTATTCTATTTTAGCAATATTAGCTTTGGGCCTCCAGTGCAAAAAAGAAAAAAGTCCAACCTCAGACAACAAACACATTTTGGCTCATTAAGGTAAGGGCAAATTAGATTATTGCTCTACTGAAAAAATAGTTTAGAAGACTTAGCCAGTGCTGGACTCACTGTTCTGGATGGTGATCTTGCGTTCCCGATAGTCTGCTCCCAGCGTGGGTTCATTAGTACCCCTCTTCTGGATGACGACGCGAACGGTGCGCTGCCGGTCTGGGCAGTCATTGGCTGGGTCCTGCCCCAGAGAAAGAGCTGCTTGGTACGCTGAACAGAGACAGAGAACACACATGATTAAACTCATTGAATTAACATTACAGTATGTTAAAATGCAACTCAATTAAATATATTCATGGTCTGAATATCTACAAATGCATGGTTGACTTGTGCTTTTTTAGTACAAACTAAATAAAATGAACATGGTTTCTATGGACAAGACAACCATTTTACAGCTAAATAAGTTTGGCAACAATTCACAAGAATGCCCAATGCGTACTTTGCTCATTTAAAATGACATTATTTAGACATCACAAAAGAACACATGTTACTAACATATAATTATTCAAAGAAGATATACATCTAGGTTTTCTTCAAATCTTTACAACAGCCAGTCTTAACTCTTAATTTAGGTTATTTCAAGTCATAATGGACCATTACTATTGGCCCATTCATCATTATAAAAAAATGAAAACCTACCTTTTAGTATGTTCTCTTTTTGTAATCTAAATGAAATAATCCACTTTTGTTACATCATTAAGCAGCTGTTGTTCTATGAGTGTTGTTCTACTTTTTTATGCCAAATATAAAATAATTTGTGCACTAAAGTACATATAATTTAGGTGAATTTGTCACTACATCATTAGAAAATAATATCTGATAAAAAGTAATATTTTGTGATGATCTGAAATAGAACAATGTATTCTCTAGAATTTAATGAAGCTGATTAAAAAAAGAACCAAAACATACTTGTTTTTCAGTCAAAAATTAGTCACAGCATTGTTAACAATATTAAGATGGAAATTTCATGTATTGCAAGAAAATACAATGAAATTAACCTTTGAATGCAAACATAAAACAAAAAAAAACAAAAAACAAAACAACAAACATTTTCGGACTCTGAACCCGCTTTTTCAGGTGTCTGCTCAGTTTACTGACATAAGGAAAATTATGTGTGTTTGTATATGTATGTGTGTGTATCTACAGTGTTCTTATATTTACTTATATATCCACTCTTTGTGTGTGTGTGTGTGTGTGTATGTATGTATATATATATATATATATTTATATATATGTATATCCATACATACAACTTGCCTAAGTATACACTTAGTTTACATACAGTCTACATATACATATATGTATATATTTTACAATACAGTCCATATTTATATGTATAGATTGTATAGTGTACATTTTATACTGGGTATTTTGGTTATAGTATTTTCTTCTATTCTATTGTTTTCTTAATTTTTGCGGTTCTTAACTTTGTACTGTCCCCTTTTTGTGCCGTGACAAAGCAAATTTCGCACTTGTGGGACTAATAAAGGTTTATCTTATCTTATTTTATCTTAAATTACAAATCCAGAACAGTGTATAATCTGGGATTATTCAGAAGACTGTACCTGTGGAGTAATACTGCAACACTGGATCCAAGCAGAAGGATTTGTAGCGCCATGTAACCAACACATCCTGCTGGTTGGCTGAAGTAGAGTAATCACAGCGTAGGATGACGGAGGCAAACAGAGTTGTGCTTCTTTCTGTGTCTGGAACTGTCACTTGGATGCCAAGCAGTTCTAAAAAACACAAGAGACACTTTCAAAACTCAGTAAAAAACAACATATCATAGTTTTCTAACAGTCCAGATAAACTCAAAGTAATAATGGACCATACCCACACCTACACCCACATTACAGGCCAGTGGTTTGGAGGCAACAATAACTTTCTAAAAATAGTAAACATTGTACTTTTTTCATTAGATGAGGCACAGTAATAATGTCTGCACCAGCAGTGTTATTTTAGTGTAGGTTTACTTTGATCTAACTATTTCCTGCAGACTTTTATTGCAGCTCTAATCACATCCCGCTGCATTCAGAGGTCCAAACGCTCCTGAAGGCTTGTTAAATAGAAAAAGGTGTGTTACATTAGGCGGGCTATATATTAATAAAAGCAATTAAAGGGCTGTTAGAAACAAGGGCTTTTATTTTATACACTTTTCCATATAAATGTTAAGTAAACCACTGAAAAATAACAGATTTTGGGAAACCCCAACAAATCGCTTACTTGAAAAAAAACGGCAAAAAGTGTTTAAGGGTGGTGCACGGTAAAGCTGTTTTGCAGACAGATGAAAATGGCTTTACAGTGACATGAATGCATGTTGATAATATGCAGATATCTGGGTCACAGGAGGGGAACATCAACAAATGAGAGTGAGAAGAATACAGCAGCATTTCACTTATTTCAGCGAGTAAGAAAGATATGTAGGCAATACTTCATAGGCCTGTTTGTGCAAAGCCATGCCATACACTATATGGACAAAAGTATTGGGATGCTTGACCATTACACCAAGGACTTTTAATGACATTGCATTCAAATACAGACTTTAATGTGGAGTTGGTCCCCCCTTTACTGCTATAACAGCCTCCACTCTTGGAAGAGTGGAAGTCTTTCCACAAAATTTTGGAGTTTCTGTAAGAATTTGTGCCCATTCATTCTTTAGGGCATTTATGAGGTCAGGCACTGATGTTGGACGAGAAGGCCTGACCCATTCATTCTTTAGGGCATTTATGAGGTCAGGCACTGATGTTGGACGAGAAGGCCTGACTCGCAATCTCCTTTCCAGTTCATCCCAATGGTGTTGGATGGGGCTGAGATCGGGGCTCTGTGCGGCCAGTCAACTTCTACCACACCGAACTAATCTAACCATGTCTCTTATCGATATAGTGACATTGACAGCCTAACCTGATTACCGGGGCGCTCTGGAATGAGGGCACGAGTAAATAAGAGCGTCACGTGACCGTGTGTGCGAAAAGGTCTTCTTTTGTAGATGATTAACCTTCACAACAAGAAGCAGGATTTTACAGTAAACAATCAGGACACACAGAGGGGTTCCCTAAATGCCCCCAAACCTGCCGGTGGTCTACCATTATTATTATTATCATTATTTTTTGTGAAACTGAATTGCGAGGACAGGAATATTTACCTGAGAAAAAAAGACAGAACAGCGCCACTACCAGACTCCTCTTCTCCTCCATGGTTGCGTCACACGGAAGTTTCTCCACGAAATATTCCTCAAAATAGCACGAAATCGGGTTTATCCGCTTCTGTGGGTCTTCTGACAGTGCTCCATAGCTCCATAGACTGTTTTCCGAGTAAACACGACGTGCAGATCCGAGCTCTGTCCAGGTGTGTCTGTCTCTCTGGTCTGTAGCTCCTCTCACCCCTCCCCCACGCGCTCTGACGACACAGCAACAGGTGCAGCTCCTCTCCACTCACAGCTCCTCTCTAGCTTCTCCCCTCTCTCCAACTCCTCACCAGTTCCTCTCCCCTCTCTAGCTTCTCCCCTCTCTCCAGCTCCTCTCTAGCTTCTTCCCTCCCTCCAGCTCCTCTCCACTCAGCTCCTCTCTGGCTTCTCTCCCCTCACCACCTCCTCTCCCCTCTCTCGCTTCTCTCCAGCTCCTCTCTAGCTTCTCTCCCATCTGCAGCTCCTCTCCAGCTCCTCTCCCCTCTGCAGCTCCTCTCCAGCTCTCCCCTCTGCAGCTCCTCTCCAGCTCTCCCCTCTGCAGCTCCCCTCCAGCTTCTCTTCTCTCACAGCTCCTCACCAGCTCCTCTCCCCTCTCAAGGTCCTCTCCAGCTCTTCACCTGCTCCTCTCTAGCTCCTCTCCCCTCTCGAGCTCCTCTCCAACGACTCACCAGTTCTTATCTGCTCATTCCACTTTATTTAAGCACTGTAACGCTGCCATATTCCCTGTGAGCACGGCTGGGTAGAAGTTCACGGCTGGGTGTTTGTTCTGCAGGCCAGAGCGCATCACCACAAGGGGGCACTCCTCTGTTTACCTGAACATCGAGTCCACTTTTCATGCTTTAAATTTCTTTCTTTCTGTCTTTCATGGTAAGTCTATAAACATTTTCTCTCTGGACTGTTTTACCACACACCACTCTGTCTGCGTCTCTCCTATAAATGGGTTTTAAAAAACCTCAAGGCAGCTTCTTTCTTTCTTTCTTCTTTCTTTCAGTGTCTTTCTTTCTTTCTTTCTTTCTTTCTTCCAGTGACATATTTAATAGTAAACAGTGAACACTGTTACAGGACTCTTCCACCCTTTCTTCTTAATTAAGCAGTTGGAATGTAATCATATCACATCAACTTCACTGTAGTTTGATGTGAAATACTCCATTCTGGAGACTGAAGACTTAAAAGCCAGTGGTCTCTTAAAACACCCTCACAGAAAGTTATTACATTAAATGGTTATGAATACACTGCTTGATGGCTGAGACATTGTTTAATTACAGTTTTGAGATGGTTTTAGCCAAATACATATTTTTAAATTGGGAGAGAAGCACATAGAGAGTGTTCAAAGAGAATACAGTCCCAAAAAATGTTGATAGATTTACTACTATTTAACCATGATTCCAACCGCCATCACTGGAAAGAAATCTGAGACAAGGTCCATTCATTCTCTGTGAACTTTAACAAATGCCTTTTAAAACAAGTTAGACAAGTAATATTTAGGCCGCTCCCACTTGCCCTTGTGTGGGTATTTTCCAGTAGCTTGTCTCCTAATTCAAAAGCTCTATGGAAATTAACATGGTGTGAGTGTAGAATTCTAGGTGAAGGTAAAGAAATTACTGTGACAGTCTGTTCTGTATAAACGAGCACGCCATGTATTTAATTTGGGGGATCTTTAAATTTGGCCATGCTTTTATGCCTTTGTGTGTTGCTTTGTTGTCTTTTCTTCTGCTGTCTTGCCCTGTAGTCACAGGTGGACTGTAAAATTGGGTATACAGCTACCTAGTCTATGGTAGTAGTGTAGAAAAAAGGTGAATGCATAAAGCATGTTGTTTGCACATTCAAGAATTAGATTCAACATTAGATGTACTCTGTGTGTGTGTGTTGAGTTCCTCTGGCCTGAGGAGCATACTGTATAAAAATGTGAGCAGAGAGAACACCTGCAAAGTCCAGTGCCTGATAGCTTCCAGCTATTGTAGTCTTATTTCCTGGAAAGGACGCATCCTTTCCTTTGCGGGGTCCGGTTCAGTTTCCTGCCTTTTTTTCTGTTGAATATATGGCCCACTTATGGTCACCCAGTCAGTCTAGCACACTGTGCAGTTCCATTTATAATATTTGCTACAGTGGTGTTTGAAAATTTGTAATTTGTTTGGCATAAAATGAATAAACAGGACTAAAACATCTTTTATGTATTGATTTTACATATCCGTGAGTGGTAAAAGCATGCAGATCTTTGATTTCAGTATCTGGTGGGACCCCTCATGCAGCAATAACTGCAACTAAATGTTTCCAAGAACTGCTGATCAGTCCTGAACAACAGCTTCAGCTCTAGGGTGTGGGTGGGTTTCCTCACATGAAGATAAGATAAGATAAGCCTTTATTAGTCCCACAAGTGGGAAATTTGAACTGCCCACTTCAGGTCCTTCCACAACATCTCCAATGGGTTGAGGTCAGGACTTTGTCTACATAATTCCAAAACATGAAATTATGAAAAATTCTAGAAAAAATCTTCTTTAATTCTAGAAAAATTCTTCTTTAAATAGTCTTTGGAGTGATGTGTGCACTTTGGTGCAAGACCCACTTTAAGTTTAGATTCAGTTCACAGACAGATGTCCCATCATTTTCCATTAGAATTTGCTGGTATAATTCAGAATTTATTGTTCCATCAGTGATGGCAAGCCGTCCTGGTCCAGATGCAGCAAAAGCCGACCACCCCAGTGGAGGGTGCCCATTTGCACACAGTCTGTAGATTAGTGAGTCCAAACTCTTATTTACATTTTTGTAAACTTTTCCACCCTGATCAGCATCAGCAACACTTTTCTGAGGTCCTTTGTTCATGCTACGACCCACAAACGTGTTTGATAGATCCCTGTTCTTTAAATAAAACCTTTTTTTCCCACCAATTGAAACACCTGACTCTAATTTCACCTTAAAATAAACTGCTAATCCTGAAGGTTCACACACTTCTGCCACTCACAAATATATATTCATTCATTCTCAAAAACTTAAATGGCCAAGTATAATATTGTCTCGTTTGTTAGTTGGCTTGTCTTTATCTAACTTTAGTCTGATGATGTTTTAGGTCATATTTATACAGAAATAAAGGGAATTCTAATGGGTTCTAAGCACCACTGCATGTGTTTCCTCACAATGGGGTGGGCATTAATGCATTTAATAGTTTACACTGATACAAGATAAGTAAGCGTGTTTTATCATGAGTACACATTTGCTATCAGCCTTAGTAATTATAATAGAAAGACAAACATCACACAGTATGAAATAGATGGTAAGTGTTTATATCAAAACAATTATTACAAACAAATGGAATACTTCATGGCACATTCTCAAAACCGCAATCATTCAATACTTGTAGGCCAGCTGATTACCACTGAAATAAAAAGAATATTCTATAGTGCAAACATAAAAAAGAATAAAAAGAAAATAAAAATAAAGGAAAATGGTATTCAAATACAGTACTGAACCCAAACCAAAAAAATGAAGGCCCTTGAATGGAATTAAAACACAAGGAATTGTGAGGTTTTCAGCTTACAGGGTTTTGTGCATTTGTAGACTGGAGGAGGGTTTGAATCTCCATTTTCTCTTGTTAAAGTCTGTAAGACACAAACACTGATCCGTCCAGAGAAGAGAGGAACGAGTGAACTGGTGGCACAAGCACAGTTACAGGCACATATAGAACAGCAGTCAAATACACACACACACACACACACAAACACACACACACAATTTGTGAATCAATGGTACCACTTTACAGTGCGACTACTCTTAAGGGTTTAAAAATAGCAAAAAGTTAATGTTATTTATTAGTTAATAAACACCTTAACACATTAAGAAGCAGTTATATCACAAATAAAATACAGTTAAAGCTCAACTCTTGTTGGTTTCTTATCTGACTTTGTCTTCCAACAGTCAGCATTATACTTGTCAGCAGTCCTCAGATGTTCATATTCATTAGATGTTTATATTCGGATATAAGACCACTCTTACCGTCTTTATAGTTATAAGTTTGCTGTAAAATGGTTTTAAGGTGTTCATGACCTAATTAATAAACATTAATAAAGCTAAACTATTTATAAACCCATTATAAGGGCAGTCTGATTGGACTGAAAGTGGTACCGAACAAATGAATTTGAATTCCTTTTCAAATTAAGCTCCAGTGTCACTATTTCACAAGGAGTGTTCCTCTCTGTAGACTGATGCATTCTGCCTTGTTCTGATCGTGGTGGGCAGTCTGGGGCTCTCGAGGGACTTCAAACAATGAGGGAGTCTCTGCTTAGATGACTGGTCTGTTAAAAAACACCAAGAGCTACACATTAGAGACCCCGCAGACATACAGCTAGTTAGCTTAGTTAGTCTGAGGGTCTGCACCACAGAAGCATTCTCCATTAGTAAGGCCTGTTAGTGATGCACAGGAAGATCCATGTAACATACAAACTCCTAAAGCAATTAAACAGTTAGCCCTAACAGTATCATCAAATAACTCTTAAAAAACTAAAATGCAAATGTCCATAAGCAGTCAGATTCTCTTAAACTCGCCAAACCCTGGTCCTGGAGCCCCCAGGCCTACACATTTTTGTGTTTTGCTTTTTTCTGCTTTTTTCAGATTGACTAATCCTTTACATATAGAAACTCCCTATAAAACACTGGTTGTTCTGGATAGTAAAAATAATGGCTGAATTGGACCCATGTTCCTCTCATCGCAACTGTAGTGAAATCTAAGACGAGGTCTATTTATTCTATGTGAACTTTAACAGATAAAACAAGTCGGACATATAACATATAGACGACTCCCCCATGTGTTTTAATTCTGCTACTCTCCCTATAGACTGGGTGTTTTCTAATAACTAGTCACTTAACTGAAAAGCTCAGTGGAAATTACCATGGTGTGAATGCAGAATGGGAAAAGGGAAAGAAATTACAGTGATAGTCTGTTCTCTAATACAAGAGCAGGCCTTTTACACAAATAGACATCAGAACTGTGCTGGCGATGAAATTGTAGTGGTGCTGCTTGCAGGTAAGTGGTGTGTACCCACCTACGTCACGTGTGTTTTACCATCAACAAAGCTAGACATACATTTGTGACTGTGTATCTTGGACCACAGAGATCAAAATTGCCGTGCTCATTTATGTGCTTTTGTGTGGTATTTAATTGTGTTGTCCTTTTTTTCTTTTTCATCCTGCTTTACAGTCAGTGACAACACTCTACTTATAAATGAACACACTTGCATATGTAAATAGTATTCTCATATTTCAGCCTTGAGTAAGCTTAACAATGAGCTGATTAGTTGGATCAGGTGTGTAGGGAGCACAGAAAACCCAGGAGGACACTCAAGGTCAGGGTTGGGAACCACAGGATCTATAACACATTATATACAATTTCTCTTTCTGTATTTGAGTGATTTTGCTGTGCACCTTGGATTACAGTTATATGCAAATAACTAAAGGTACAAAAGCTTCTAAACATTGTTTGGCCCCAAAATGTCCACTCCATGCATCCGCACAGTGTATACTGGCAATCAGTCTAAAATATCCTGCTTCTGAAAGTCTTCTTTCAGAGCATCTGGATTTTGAATGACTTCCAATCTGAAGTTCTACAAAAAGGTCATGCATGTGGAAGGCCACACAACATGAAACATATCTCTAATACTATTCGGTACTCCAGATGAATGTGCTTCCTGATTATGCAGTTTTGATCTTTGCGATTGCTATCCGTAAATATTGTCTGCTTGTTCCTCCGTTTCTGCGGGCTGAGGTGTGGGATAACGCTCTTTCTGATGGCCTGCATCTGTAACTTCTGCTTTGTTGAGGTTTGCACTCACCGCTGACCTCTCTGGGGTGAATGCTGAGGCTGTGCTACTGCAGAGCCTCGTTATAAGTAACTCACCAGTTTCCTTGGTTTGTCCCTCTCGTCTCTGCGCTCCTGCAAAGTGTGGGACATGCCGTGACCAGGGCGGGTGTAAGAGAAGGGCCGTGCCCCAGCGTCCACCGTCCTGTAACGCTCCCGCTCCACAGGCTGCTCAGTCCGGTAGCGCTCCACCTCGCAGTACGGAGGCAAAGAGTCTTCTTCGTCAGGGCGGTTGCTCGGCGACCGGCTGTAGTAACAGTCGCTGCCCTTCGAGGGCGTGTCACTGTCCTCGTCGGCCCGCCCCCCCCGCCCCCTGGCCTTCCGCTCCAGCACGGAGGTCAAGTAGGCATCATCATATGACTGACGACGGGTAGCATAATGTTCGCTGTCGCCGGTGTCACGCCTCCTACGGGGGGAAGAAGGCGGGCTGCGGCGACGCCAGTCGTCATCATCGTTGTCCTCATGGAAACGATCCCGGGACTGCGACCTGAGCTCCACACCGAAACTGCGCTCGTGGTCACGGAAGTCGCCCTTTCGACCAGCGCGGGGGCCGTAGTTCCTCGCAAACTCCTCCAGCTCATCCAGAGAGCAAGTGCGGCCCCGGCTGTCAAACGCCTTCCGGGGCAAGTGCTCTGAGCGGCAGTTAAACCTGCAAGGAAAAGGGCAAAAATTATTCCTTAATGTCTTTACAAGTTTCCCAAAATGTCTTAACCAACCAAGACAGGTTTGGTGCAGAATATTTGCTTCTTTTGCTTTGAACGGGGGCTGCTAAGAGGCTAGTAGAAGATTATACTCAACCATGCAGTAACTGGGCAGACAATCATTAAACCTGGGACATTACTTTGATATTTACAGAATTCTGAATCCAGAATGAATGGCTATCAGTTCTTCTTTACTGAATCACGTACCAGAATGCAAGATGTATGATGTATTTGCTAGTAATACATCAGTATGTACATGACCCATTCATTTCCAATGTACTGTACCAGGTCTCACACAGGCGGATTCCCATGTCAAGTTTCCTGGAATTTCAACTCTGGCTAATGTTCACATGTAACGCCTTCTTGTTTAATGCCCGTTAAAGTCTTGAGTAGATTGTATGTGTGAAAAGGCTGTATTTTCTTCAAACTGTCTCGAGACCTGTTAATGTGGTTTCTGTAATTGCATTACATATAAATGGACACAAAAACAAACAATTTCCACTACTTGTTATCTACACTGGCAACTGTGTGAGACAAAAGAATCAAACTTCAGACACCAAGCATGTCCTAGTTAATAAAACAGAGGAAAATCAGATTTTTGGCCACAGGTATATACCCAAATGACATTTGTACCTGCTGCCATGTGACTCCTCAGTGCGACTGCTCTGATAGTACGGGGCCCGGAGGGTGTGACCAGTTGAGAGAGTGCGAAGGTTTGTTTCATGGTGGTCGCTGATTGGTGGCAGAATGTTCCTCTGCACCTGACGAAAAGTCTGCCTGAAGTCTATATCACCATCATGCAGAGAGCTCAGCTCTGATAGACTGCCAGCTGCTGACACAATCATACCATTATGCAGACACAGTGAAAACATCACAACTATACCACTTTAGCCATATATTTCAAACAGACAGATACATCCATACTGCTACATTAATAATCTTGATGTTGATGGACTGGTAACAAGAGGTGAAGTCAGAAATTAGAGCAGTGTAAGCAAGATGATAATGATTATGATGAAAGTTTGATACTGACAGGAATGAAAAGAGATTCTTAATGTTACTTGATTTCCAAATCTAATAATGTTGATGTTATTACACTAAATTTCAGTTTTGACATCTTATAAACAGACAAGCTTAGACATACCCTTATCCTCGAACATTACACCAGATACCTGTAATGAATGTATTTCTCACAAAGGTGTGATTGTCAGGATGTAGGGTCATCATTTGTCATTTTTAAAAGAAGGCATAGTAACAGCGCCATGCTTGGCCACAATAACTTGGCCATGAAAATCCATTTTGTGAAGCTCCTGAAGAAGTTGCTTCCAGAGGCTTCTAGACAATTTCACAAACTAAACAAACAAATGTGGCATCCCATGATAGTACCATAATTAGAATCAAAGAGCTACTCAGTACAAACAATTCTTCTGCCAATACTTGCCTATGGAGATTGCATAAGGATTTTATGCATTATAATCCTGTTAACAATAGGTGTGGCTCAAATAACTGGCCGCAAAAGGATGGGTGTCCATGTGGTGTGTGTGTATGTGTGTGTGTGAGTGTGCGTGTAATT
>JBBPCX010000002.1:8491080-8501261 GCA_037974365.1 Hydrocynus forskahlii
AGTGGCCCTTTCCAACATAGCCAGTATGAACTTGTGCAGCAATTTGTGCTACAGCAGCTCCTACGAGTGATCAGACGTGTATCACAGAGCCTTTGGTGCCCATATGTCTGTTGCCAGTTCACCAGTTGTTCTTCCTGGGACGACTCTTGATAGGTACTGATCTACACCCCACACAGCCTGTCATTCTGGAGATGCACTGATTTAGTCAGCTAGCCAACACAATTTTGTCAAAGTCACTTAGACCTTCAATATTATTCACTTCACCTGTCAGTTGGTTTTATGTTGTGACTGATATATGAAACATATGTATTGGTGAGTGAACAATTTATCTCTCTCTCTCTCTCTCTCTCTCTTTCTATATACACTTTACTCAAGGGTACCTCGGTGGTGCCCCTGGCAGTCCTGGGATTTGAACCCATGGGCAACTCCCTAACCACCAGGCCACCATCTGCCCTACCTGGAAATTTTAATATTGCTTCCATACTACATCTTATTTAAAAAAAAATAAAAGAATATTTTTTTTTCTGTGACATGGGCCCTTTAATGTCTCCCTCTCTCTAAACCTATTACAGTCTGCTTACTCCTAGGTTTTGACAGACTCCTTACACACACAATACTCTGATCCTCTTGGCTAAGATTATCTCTAACTTTCTCTCTCTCTCTCTCTCTCGCTCTCTCTCGTCTCATCTCATTCTCCACATGGCAATAAACAAAGAGGCCCTGGCATCCCTCAGCCTCTGAAAAAATGCCCTTTGTTCCCAAGGCAACAGCTTACACGGGCTTACATTGCTCATGTCAATAATTGGCAGTTATTTATATTTTGTCTAGCAGGGGGTCCTGGACCTCCTTTAGCACAGCAGACACAGACATAACTTCTGCAGGCAAGCAGTGCTAAGCAATCAGCATTTCCCTGCAGCACTTCTGCCCCGGACCTGTGCTTTAAGTTTGCCTGACCTTAGAGGAGACGGACGAACAAAAGCGTCTCTTATTAAGGATCAGATCCCTGTTGAGAAGCATGCAGCATTCAACCGTCACCATGGCAGCTCTTGTAAGAGCACCTAGGAATGTGGACCCTGCTGTAAACGAGGGGCTTGCACTGAGAGTGCTCCCAGACACAACAAACAAACATGGGAGTGCACAACACAACCCTTTACACTCACAAATTATACCCCCTTCATGATACCCCATTTATTCATGTGCTAAACAGAGATCATCAGCAGACTGACAACAAACCTGCACTACTAAAATCACTGCATTAATAAGAAGCAACATTCCTGCATTTTTATCAGGGCCATGCTTCAAACAAGTGTTTACTTTTTGTACAGTTAGACAGATAGTGGGCTTTTTGCTTTCGGATTGCAGAAATACTTAACATGCCAATGTTTCAAACTTTTGTTTTGTGCTCTCATGGCGTAACAAAAAACACACTTGTCACATTCTGGCAGAAAGAAACAGGCCTCTGAGGAATTTCGCAAAGCTGATTTAGAAACAACTGTGAATTTTGCAGAGCAACACGTTGCACAGTGATAGTTATTTCATGTTCATGAAGCTCATCTGTAAAGTGAAACTTTAACTTAACTATTTGCCTTCAGCTCTTTTTAAGTTCAGCTCTATAAACAACAGCCAACTTGACCCGGACTGCATTCAGTCTGTGAAGTGGAGGAAATGACTCACCCAGCACCAGCAGCTCCACCTGGCCTTCATTCTTGCCCTCCAGATCATCAGCGATGACCACCTTACAGAAATACACGCCACTGTCTCCCCACTGCAGCTCTCCAATACGCAAGTCCGCTTCTGCATGGTGAGAGCAACACGTTAAGCACTAACCACTAGTTCTGAATTCCAACTATTACAGCTATTCGGTATGATATTATAAAAACCTGATGCTGTGCCAGCTCTTAAAAGCATCCTGGATCTTCTCTCAGTTATTACTATCTAGGAGCAGCTTAGCAAACACAGTATGTGATTCATAACCTGTACATTACGCTGGCCAGTAACAATCCAGTGTTTAGTTAGGGGGGTGAAGGGAGTGAGAAGGCTTTGTTCGGTGTGGGCATAGGGGAGGTTGTTTGTTTTTGATAAGGAGTGTTGTGGGGGTGTTTTGTGTAGAACAGGAGAGCAGGAGGGAGCCTTCGTAAAGGCCAGAATCGACCCATTGTGCAGTCCAAAGAAAAAAGCATGCCCTATTTAGAAAACAGGAAAAGCGCAACACAATTGCCAGCGTTTCCTGCAAGGAGTTGGATTATGGAACACCCCAGAGTCCAAGACATACTATAAACTGTGTAGTCTGAGCTCATAATTGTACTGCAACTTGTACACGATTGGGAGTGACCTGTACACTGTTTACAGTTGTTTTGCTCTACTAATTAAATATAACTGCACAATTAAATTTAATTGCATAGTGATTGACTTACCCAATGAATTTACATTATTATTCAATCTTATCGTCTGTATGGACAATAATCATTTTTATCAACTTCAAATTAGGATAAAATATCTCCTGTTCCACCCAATTGTGGCCCTGCTTGTTTCGATGCGTATCATTTACAGCTTTTTAATACCATTTAAACCTCAAGAAAAAAGTAATTACTTGTCACTGCACAAGCCAAACAATTTCCATCAAAATTTTTTATCTATTTTAAAGGATCCTTAGGAACCCTGATTTAAGGGTTAATTACTGTATCATATGTTTATATGATGTATTACCATCTATTACCATCTATTACCATGGCCATCTTTTAAGGTAAATATAAAAAATGAAAGGACCTCTGATTGGTTGGTTTGACTTTCACTCAGCAACCGAAACTATGCAGGTGATATTCCTGTTAATAAATCACCAAATTACTGCAAATGACCAATGGGACTGTGTGATGTCAACACCACAAGCTATACAGCTCTGGAAAAAAATAAGAGAGCACTGCAAATTTAAGTATGACAACCATTCCATGCCAGTAAATTCCCAAACAAGCACCTCATTCTGCTTTATGAGGTACTGATTAGTGATCACCTGAATCACATCTTATTTAATGAAGAAAAGTATAAAAAACACTGATGTAATCAACACTCTCCTCTCGTGACCAGTTGGATGGTAGAACACCACTAGAAGTATGTCAAAGCTAATTATAGCCACTTTGTTTAAGAGTGAACAAGAGATTTGTTTTCTTTGAATTATTCAAGTTCTATAAACACTGCATCATTTCCTTTAAAATGATTTCCTTTTATTTGGAAATTGTCAGCAGTTCTTAAAAACTATTGTCAGCAGTTTTTAAAAACTAAGGCAAATCTGTTCAGTTCAATACTTGCACCTATAAAAGAGAAAAACTGAAAAACTGAACATTTCTGCAGTGGTCTCTCTGAATCAAGTAAAACCAAGACAGATCTTTTACCAGGTTGCCATCTATACAGTGCATAAGAATTTCCTAACTTGAATCTAAAGTCAACTAATGTCAGTTATCAAACCTTTCTGTGAATGTTATTGAGACAATAGAATATGGATACATTACTGTTGACAATGCTAATATCTCTGCCTTTGTAGTGCTCGGCCAGGGTCAAGTGGCTTCCCTGCTCAGAGGCCACGGCGCGGATGGTGCGGCTCTTGTCGGAGCAGTCCAGGTGGGCTGTGGCCCCCAGCTCCGAGCCTTGGTCCCCCAGGCTCTCAGGAAAGGTGAAGGAGTCTCGGGTGCGGTCTGTACAGTAAGACTTATACCACCACTGAACAACAGGAGGCTGCTTGGAGTGAGTTGTGTACTCGCAATGCAGGACCACAGAGGAAAACAGCATGGCAAACTTCTTGTCATCTTTCACCGTCACCTGAACACCGTTGCATCTCAACACTGAGAAAAAGGAACAGAGACAATGGGTGGGACAGGGCTTTATCTGTGGAATTCAGGTCTGATCCAGTGGAGTACTAAAAAGACACTGAATTAAACCCAAATGCATGATCCATTTGATTGGTTTGTGTATCTAAGTGTAAAATGAAATAATCACTACAGTAACAAAAACTTGTATAACGGCAGCATTAACAGTATGATACCATTTTACTTTTCAGATATATATGGGGTCAGATATAGGGGGTCCTTGAGATCCGTTTCTTCGAAAATGATGTAACCTGAACACAGCCCAGCCTAAGTCACTTACCTGTAAAATCATAAAAAACACTAAGAAAAAGGAAAAGGAAAACTTCCTCACTCATATGCCGCATTACTGTGCATTCTTCCACCACATGCAACCAAACTAGTTCGCCAACGTAGTCCGTAAGTACGAGTCTAACGGTGTAAGTTGAGTGGGAGTGGGAGTGATAGTTGTAAACTCGAAACATCATATGTCAAGACTGTTGTAACAAGAGGACCCCCTGTCCTGAAAATATCTCTGGTTTAAAAAAATAATAAGCTGTTAAACAGGCTTTTCATTTATTGTGTCTCATTAACCAGACTGGAGCTTAAAGTGGCTGAGGACGGCCTACTTTGACAGAAAAGTTCATTTAACTGACATGCAAGTTAACCAACCACAGACAGTTTTAGAGGGACAGGCAACTGTTTTTCCATCAGACTGATAAAACCCGCCGAGTGGAAATACACACACATACACAAGGCTGTGCAGAAAGTCAATTAGAGCAAAACTGGCCAACAAATCCTGATACTCAAATGAAATTAGGGTCCTCACAATATATAGCAATATATAAATCAGGAATTTTTTTTTGACAATTAATCAATACATACATAATTCATAATTTCCTCTCTTCAGTGATGCACATAAAAGCTACCTGAATGCTAATTATGTGCTCTCCCTTGTTCCGGCTGTTAACACGGATAACACCTTTATTACTTATATATCAAAGCAATCAACCGATTAATTGAGAGCAAACATCTTCTTCCAGGGCTATTTTAGGCTGGAATGGGTTCATTCTCTTTCTCCCTCCAATAACCAGTCATCTTTTTTGCTGATATTGGCCCAGTTCAGATAGTGCCTGCCATGCAGTGCCATCTCTTATCTTTCCATCCTGAAATGAAATGTGCACACAGTGTTAGGGCTGGTGTTACAAATGGAAATGGGGGATTTCTAAATGAAAGTTTAACCCATACATACCACTCCTAACTATCAGAAGCATTATGTGTCAATGTGTTTTATCTGTATCAGGCTCTCCCTGCTGTTCTCCTTTCCAGAAAGAACCCACGATCAGCTAAAGATCAGGGGGAGAGATAAAGACAGGACTACTAGAAAACACAAACGCCTAAAAACATCTGGGTTTAGTCATCCACCGTTCATCCACTGTGTGTGTGTGTGTGTGTGTGTGTGTGTGTGTGAGAGAGAGAGAGAGAGAGAAGGATCTGCCTGTGTATCTGACCATAAAAGAGTGTGTTTGTCCAGCTGCATGTGGGAGATTACTGAGCAGTGAGCTGGACAGATTCAAAAGTGTGCAGGGAGGTGGGTCTGCTGGGTGTGTGCATATGTGTGAGTGTGAGAGACAGTGTGTGAGTAAGAAGTTAAATTCCAGGCTGTGTGGGGGGGTGGGGGGTGGTAGGGGGTTGTCATTTTGGCGAGAGGTCACGGTCTGCCTCACAGGGCAACTGGGTGGATCTGGGCAGGGTGGTTGAGATCTAAACACTCCAAAACAAGAGGAAACCACCGGAGGAGTCTGAACAGGGACAGCACTCCCCAGTAAGCACCAGAGTCCCACCTCTGTCGGCACTGAGCAGTCCTTCAGCCTCTCTAGCACAGCTGGTGATATGTTTATCACTAATGCTAGACTGACATCAGGATACAGCTGGGATGAACTCATTCTATAGATATAGAACACATTCATAACTTTTTTTATTAAATGTCTACTTCTTCCTGGATTAGCCTGCCACTGCTGAAGCTTACACATAAACATTTACAAAATGCAGAAGTACTTCATCTGTTTGAATTGACGTTACAGAGAAATGTATGCTTCATTGCTGTTACACATGTGGTAAAAGAATAAAATGCAGACATATGCACCAGTAATTAATAATGCTGTTACTATTTGGTAACCATTTCTAGACTTTCCCAGTAAAGCTATGCATTCCACACTCTTTTTGGCACAGCTTTGGTGGTTAAATTAAAGTCTGTTTAGAACAGCTGGGGATAATCGGAGTAACTGGTCAGAACATCAGTTCCAGACTGAGGCTGGGATGTAGCTGACTGCTGACATATATACTCCACTTTAGGGGTCTTCACGCAGGGCCAGTGCAGACCCTCCTTTTGTCCTTTTGTTCCCAGCCTGACTCATTGTTTGGTCCTGAGAGAACCCCCCACCCAATAAGACTCTAGTGCAGGAGGGGGCCGTCCCACCAATAAGATAAACCCCTCGGCCCAGTCAGCCATGAACACCCAATTAGGTTGAAGAGATTTAAGCAGAACCGTTACAGGAACCCCATTCTAACAGGAAAGAGAGGCAGAGCATAGTTTCTTTGAACTTCATGCGGTAAGAAAGTGTTTGGTGGTCCGCCCCAAAACAGTAGTAGTAGAAAAAGTAGTAGAAAAGCTGTGGAGTAACAATGGAATAGAAGTATTATAGTAAAGGGCCACAAATATCACTCCTACTGAGATCACGGGCTCTCTATCCCATTCAAGCCAATGAATTAGGTCAAGTTTAATTCCAGTGACCGCACCCCACCACACCACACCACTGTGTTAGACCTAGGACTGAGGGAGATCTTGAGTCAGTGTGACAGAATGGGTTACACTAAATCATGCAGTACATCAGAATCCAAATGAGAAAACTTTACTGATCCTGGCTTCTGTTATGACTGCAAAGACACAGAGACAGAGACGAGAACAATATAAAACATAAGGTCTAAATATATCCTCAGTGTGAAATACACTATGCTACACACACAAATGCTGGGTATAAATACTATAGACAAGTTACCCAGTTCAGTGAAAACTCTGAAGTCCAGATCTGATACAAAGTAGCTTCATTCCAGCAGTCCCAGACCAAGCCACTGCCTCCCACTAACCCTCTCCCACTCAGTCACATTCAGACTCATTTTGTGAGTGCAGGGTGTTGAATCTTTCAACAAATGCTGTTGCAGCAGAGCACTGCATTAAGAATTTGCCTATTGTGGCTGCAGGGCTGACAGCTGTGACCTCTCTATTTTATACAATTAATACTGACTTAGGCCAGAATGAGGCACTGAAGAAAGAATAAACAGAAAATACATTCAAAGCTGTTCAAAAAAGGAACACGAGAAAATAAAGGACAAGAAAATAATGAGTGCACACCTGAGAAAGATCTACTCAATAAGGGAAAGAGTTAGGGAAGGAGTCTGAACCCGAGATAGGTGGCCTAAAAATAAAAAGCTGAAGGGGATCAACCTGTTGCTCACTCCTAACATCTAATACCAAACCTCCTTATGGAAATAAACCACAGGAGTGGAAAAACCCACCTGACAAAAGTATGAAGGGAATCCACCTGCTCGGTAAAACACTCATTGTCCGAAGAAAACCAAATTAAATCACAGGTAGTTCGTCCTCTGCATCTTGCCTCGGTCCGCTTCTACCCTCATTCTCCCTCTGCAGCCAGGGCAGCGGGGCTGAAGACTGGACGGTACCATTTCTAAAAAAGGGGTGGACTCAGAGACCTCAGAACTTCCTGTCTTATTTACCTGAGGCAAATGGCCGAAGAAAAAACTGGATTGCTTTAGCTTGACTGTAATCATAATGTGGTTCTTGGGTTGTTTTTCCCTTCAGGATGAATAATGTAAACATTTCAGTAAGTATTAAGAAGTAGGCTAACTAAACCCCCTAATAACCCCCCAAAGTTAACATAGACGCGTCCATCAGGACTAGATGCTGCTCTGCGCTTGAAAATGGAAAAAATACTACTACTACCACTACTACTACCATTAATAATAATAATATACTACCACTACTACAACTACCAACAATAATAATATACTACTACTGTTACTAATAACAACAATAATAATAAAAATTATAATAATAATAATAAGATACTACTACTGCTCATCCTACTACTTATAATAATACACTATTATTACTACTACTACTATTACTACTGCTACTACTACTAATAAGGTACATAAAACTGTGCTCCAGATCCACCTTTAAAATGGCAGTTTTACAAACACTGGCTGTAGTGGAGTTTAATCCTCTATTACTGCAGAGTACAGCAGTTGTAGTTGAGCTACATTATATTTAGAGGTGGTATCTTCAGTAATCATTTGGAAATATGTGATCTAATCCAAAATCATTTTAACAATTGTGCATTTAAAATTTGAAAACTCTTAGCAAAGTTTGTACATCAAATATCTCCAATCATCCTAAAACATTGCACATTAATCCAGAATCAAATGTAACTTCTAGCTTCCACAGAAATTCAGATATTAGCTATGATCAGCATATTTATACTGAACCCATTATGCATTAAAACTGTGATTAGAATTCCGTTCACCATCCTCAGAGCTGTGCAGGGTGGAGTTTTTCAGGTTTTCAGAGCTGTGGACATTTGAGCCTTCCTCAGGTCTCCAGGGCCTCTTCTCTCTTCTCTTTTTCTGGTACATCAATGAATTCTATCACTGGCAGCCTAAATGAAGAACAGCCTTAATTAAGTCAAATGAACACACATATTTTGGTCCCTCTTTAAAGGGGACATATTATGCAAAACTCATTTTTTGCATCCTTTTTTTTTCATTTGGGTCTCTACTATAAACTATAAACAAACTATAAACACTCCAAGTGCAAAAAAAAACATCCATCCGTTTTCTGTGAATCAACTGAAATATTTTGGTGTCAGGAATCATATGCTTCTATGAGCAGTTTGGACGGCACCCCCATTGTGACGTAATAATGAGGAAATTTGCATAGAACCATCCCTCATCTGTCGAGCCCCCACCCACTAGATTAGTTGAAGATCCGACATTTTTGTCTGCTGGTTTTATGAGCACGTATATGACACTGAGCACTACGGCTACAGGCAAAGGCAAGTCACTCATGAAGTGTTGTGTTCATCTCGCTCTGGGTCCAACTCGGGGTTGAACATCTAGGGCTGGATAGCGCCTCTGTTTTCTGCCATTTTCACGTGTGGTAAACGCGCAATTTAGGCATGGGATGGGTGGGGCGTGGTGAGCAACAGCTTATTTGCATAAAAGTGGCTTTTGTGCAAATAACTTCATGAACATGTTTTGTGTAGCCCATAGACTTATTATAACTTGTTTAAAAAGAGGTATAATGTCCCCTTTAAATGTGCACATATAGACATGTCTCAAAGCTAAGGGTGTCACCAAAGGCTGTCCTGTTTTTAGGACCCTTAAAGTGTGCACCCTTTATTTCTGGGAATTTAAAGAATTCAGCTGGCATATCCTTTGAAACCACCAGTCACTAACAATCCATACACTACTTCTAATCAGTGAATTTAGTTACTTTGCACCCATTATTGACACAGGTGTACACACAGCCTGTGTAAACACCCTAGAAAAAAACTGGAACAATTGCACATGAACCTAGGGTCACCTGCCCAGTGATACCAACGATAAACCCCTCAGAATTAGGCTGTGAAGCAGTGGAACAAGAGAGAGCTCCATTCAGTACCTTTTCCCTAAAATCTGGAGAGGCATACAAAGCTAATCATCCAACATCACTAATGTTTTAGTAGCTTAATGCAATCAAATTCTGACAGTCATATTCTAGCATCTAGGGTGTCTGCAAACGATTGGACATATAGGGTCAGTTTCAGAGGCAGGGATTAGGCCTGGTCCTGGAATTCACAACATTCTGAACAGTGTTTCAAGGTTTAATGCCTGTCTGAAGAACTGGTCCATAGTGAAGTGACCATTTGTCATAGGAGATGTGAACACACCACAGCAAACAGTGTTAACAGCACGAAATTCTTTCGCTGTATTTAACCTGTTCACCGAGTGAAGCAGCAGGCAGCCAGGAACACAGTGTCGGGATGGGACCTTGCTCAGGGGTACCTCAGAGGTGCCACTAGCAGTCCAGGGATTTGAACCCACGACCTTTTGATCACAAGGGCAACTCCCTAACCCCTAGGACACCAGCTGAAGTGTAAAAAGTTATGAGATTCTACACATGAGGGTGTTTGTAGAGGGCGCTTACCCCACAGCAAACTCCTCTGGCTTCTCCTTCTTTCTGCAGCAGCAGTAAATGATCAGCACAAGAACTGCAACTCCAGCAATGCA
>JBBPCX010000002.1:8519086-8559138 GCA_037974365.1 Hydrocynus forskahlii
TCTCTCTCTCTCTCTCTCTCTCTCTCTCTCTCTCTCACTCACACACACACACACACACACACACACACACACACACAAACAAACACGCACAATGAAGGGAATGAAGGCCCATAGGAATGCAGCGATGTCCCCAGGGTCATTGTTCTCAGCTGGCATGATGCATCCTGTCTGAGCGGCCAAACTGTCTGGCCTGCTCTGTTATTATCATACCTGTGAATGACAGTTACAAACTGCACACTTAATGAGATAACTGTAACTCACTGTGTTTGATAGAAGCCGGGGAGACATTAAGCTGTGTGTGTTTGTGTGTGTTTTTGTGTGTTTGTGTGTGTGTGTGTGTGTGTGTGTGTGTGTGTGTGTGTGTGTGTGTGTGTGTTAGTTCTGTGTGTTGGAATTGTTGAATGTGTAGAGATTGGAGCTACACAGACGTGTCAGTGGGGGAAAAAAAAGCAATGTTGCCATCTCCTTTTTACAAGGGAAATTAATTGTGCCCATATGCTAATTAGCTGCTCTGCAGTTGCTCGGAAACAGATGGTGGAGAATATGCAAATCTATGCAGAATTTGCATGCACTGCATGACCGTTTCTTTAATTAACATACCCCACCTCCTTTTCCCTTCACGTCTCAGAGGACTGTGGTGTATTTTTATGGCATTTGGGGTTTGTACTCTCTATATCTCCTCATTTCTCTCGCTTTCTCTCTTTATCTGTCTCTCTCTTGCTCTCTATTTTTATTTCTGTATATGTGTATGTATATTTATATATTCATAAAAATAATCATTTTGGGGAGCATCTTTCTCTCCTGCCAAAAAAAGTAGTTGTTTTGAGAGGTCTTTTTTGCAAACTGGTCAAAAAAGAGTTTCATTTATTTTTGTCCCGTTCCTTATTCATATTTGGTTGTACAGTTGCTTGCTGAAAAATGGCTGGGAATGGATGATGTCCTGAAGCTTTGGCACTATGTAGAAAGGTCCTCTTGTCCCTGCTCTGTTTGTGGGATGTGAAACTCTGGGGTCTGTGCTCCAGGCCCTGACGCTGCTCTGTGTTCTGTCTTCAGTGTAAGTCAGAGGACTCGGCTGAGCTTCCAGCCTCCAGCCAGCAGGGTGTGCTGCCCCAAACTCAGCTCATGTTGGCCGGGGGGCAGATAGCTGGAGTAAGTGGCACGCTACCTGGTGTCCATGCACGCTTGTCCCCCATCCCATTTAGCTAACCTCCCCTTTTCATGAAAGCCGTTCTGTCCTGTATGATGTGAGGGTTGCCAATTCTGCGCTTCACAATAAGTGCAAACCTCCAGTGTGTAGGGACAGTTACCAATCCGTTTAACTGGTCAGCAGTTGCATTTGTGATGAGGGCCTGACTGATATGAACATTTTAAATGAGGCTCAGCTGTGGGAGCTATACGATCACAGATTTCATTAAGTGATGTGATCTACAATGATAAAAAATAGGCAGTTATGAGTTTTTTGTTTTTTTAGTAGATCAGCATGCAGTGGTGCTAGGCAGTGGCTGTTAAACGAGTCCTCAGGAGCCAACCCTGATGCTCTACCTTTTCCCGCTATCCTTATGTTTTGAGTGTGGTTGCAAAAATGTGGACTGTTTGTGGTCCCTGAGGATCTCACTGCTTTACTGTATGAAATAATCACTGCTGTAGGGAAAACCATTGGTAAATTTTGGGATTGTTAGGCCAATTCCAACGAATCCACTGCACCTCGATGCTAGTTGGTCATCTGACATATCAGTTGGGCTCTACTCATAATGCACATCTCATGCTGCTGTAAGTTGTGCGGCGGAAAGTCTTGACAGGAATGTGTTGTGACCTCTGGTGTGCTCTGTGCAGTCTTTGTTGGTTGCCTGCTGAGTGGCTTTCTGCATGTGTTCACCAAAGTACCGCCCATATATTTCTTCTGTCAACCCTCCAGGTCTCACTGTCATCCATAAGGGCTCAGTGTGATGCTCAGATTAAATCATGGTCTTTTGGTTGGTGGAATATTGGTCACAGGTTTAGGAGTGAATGAGGGAGCGCATGTAGGTGTTGAGCATGTGGTAATTGAGACTAGAGTCTTGTGGGGAGGGTGCCGCAGTTCAGTTTTCATCCATGAGGTTTTTTAAATTAATGTTTCAAAAGTCATCATATTAAATATTAATATCTTATTAATCTTCAATTCTGAATGTTTTATAATGCGTCACAGTTTCATGTGGGAGATTGACTGAATTAATTTACTGATCTCTCTCTCTGTCTCTCTGCCTCTCTCTCTCTCTGCCTCTCTCTCTCTCTTTGTCTCTCTCTCTCTCTCTGTCTCTCTCTCTCTCTCTCTTTGTCTCTCTCTCTATCGCTCTCTCTGTCTCGCTCGCTCTCTCTCTGTCTCGCTCGCTCTCTCTCTGTCTCGCTCGCTCTCTCTCTGTCTCGCTCTCTCTGTGTCTCTAGTTGACTCTGACACCAGCGCAGCAGCAGTTGCTGTTGCAGCAGGCTCAGGCCCAGCTGTTGGCTGCAGCTGTGCAGCAGCACTCAGCCAGCCAGCAGAGCAGCACCACAGGAGCCAGCATCTCCGCCTCCGCTGCCACACCCATCACACAGATCCCCCTCTCCCAGCCCATCCAGATCACACCCGTAAGAGGCCACCAGCCGGCACTGCATACAAACAACTGTTTGTAGATGTGTAATAAGATAGTAATGAATGGACATTGGCCTTAGTCAAAGGGAAATTAATTGTCCTCTCAACTGTATACGAGTATACAGAGAGACGAAATGCTGACACACAGGGTCCATAGTGTCCACATACGTATAACAAAATAAAACACAAACAAAACATATAGATCTTTTTTATCACACAGAATATTTTTCTTATTTTATTTTTTGTCTGTTTTTTATTATCTCTATTTAAGTACTCTTAAGACTTGTTTATTAAATTTTGCACAGCCTTAGGTGTGATTTGGGGAACATTTCACTGCACGTTTTACTTGTATAACTGTTCATGTGACAAATAAGACTTGAATCTTAAAATAAGACTGTGCTAAGACACCCAGGACAGTTCAATATAAAAGTAAGTAGGCAATGAACCAGTAATAATAAACCACCATAATACTTAGACATGGTAAATGATGTGATGACCAAATGGCATAAGTATGTTGGCAGCATTGTGCGATATACGTTAAATGTGCAATACAGATGAAGATACTAAAACGGGAACTATCTGCATGAATTTGCAGTTCTTAGAAGTATATAATCAGTATTGTGGTACCCTGAAGGGGGGGAGGGTCATAAAATAGGCCTACTTTGGTGTCCAAAGTTTACTTTTGTGGTTTTGCTTTGGAGCTACGAGTCTATTGTAGCTAACAGCCAATGAACTCTTCTAACCCACCAAATAGAAACGTGGGAACTGCAAGCCTAAATCATCGCACACCTCTGTCGAACTTCACTCAGTTGTTAAATTCAAATACTCCTATGGATGATGTGATTCATGACACTGTGTAACAGTGTTGCGTTGTATAAAAAAAACAAACAAACTGGCGTACAACTGCTTGTATTGTTTTAGGTATGTTTTGTGCTAGGAGAAAGGGGAAGATTGTGTAAAAAGTTACTAGCTATTGCCTTTAGTCTAGCTCACCTTATAGCCTGCAGTATATAGTCATGAATAACTGGCAATGTGTGTAATGAGTGATGCATTCCCATATGTCTCTTGCAGCAGTTGCAGCAGCTGCAGCAGCAGCAGCAGAACCTCAACCTTCAGCAGTTTGTACTGGTGCAGCCGGGCCACCCGATTGCCACCCAACTGCAACCGGCACAGTTCATCATCTCGCAGACGCCGCAGGGCCAGCAGAGTGAGCACTCCATCTTTTCAGCGCTGTTTTCTGCATCAGCTTCTGCTGGCCTTTGCTAATTTTTTTTCATTGTTTTATACATGTTTTAACAGGCCTCTTACAAGCCCAGAATCTTCTGAATCAACTACCTCAAAACCAAGCCAACCTCCTGCAGACTAAGCCAAGCATCACCCTCACCACACAGGTCAGAGAACTACATCTGTCACAGACTTTGAAAGATAGGATTTCTCCAGGTCCTTGATAATTTGGAAAAGACATTTTACAAATTAAATAGCTCCATAACGATTCGAAAGGCTCTGTGTGAGTACATGGTTATATGTGTGTGTATGTCTGTATGTATGTGTTTTATAGTGTGCGTGTGTACCTGCTGCTTTTTATGCTTGGTATGCAATCACTGCAAGTTTAGTATTACATTTGAATTGGCAAAGAAATAAAAAGTGTACACATGAAAGAAATTTGAGGATATCTGCAGACACCCTGGAAAGACATGAACACGCCCTATACTTGTTTCTCCCCTGCTTCTGTTTCCAGTCGGCAGAAGCTTAAGACAGGGTTGTTGAACTCATGTCCTAGAAGAGCACATTGTCTTTCGCTGCTTTTTAAACTTTAAATTCAATTCATGCATTTGCAGTTAGCTGATGAGTTGAATTAGATGTGTTAAATGAGGTAGAGTAGTGAGCTTTGCAGCTGTGGCCATCCAGGCCTAGAGTTTTGACAACCCTGGGTTAAGGCATGCGCTCTTTAGAGAAAACGGCCAAAACAATGGCTTCTTCGGGGTGATTCTATGAAAGAACCAGTCTTGTTCCTTAAAAAAACATTTGAAGTGAGCTGTTTCAATTGGAGTAAGTATTTTCAGCAACTTCACAATACCAACCACAATGATAAAACACTTTAGGTGGACAACAGACATGTCTAGTTAGTGTTTAATTTGAATATGTTTTGAAAACTACATTAGCAGTCAATAAATTAAAATAATTGGACTCTTCTGAACCAACACCAAAATCCATCAGTCTACAGTTAGCCTCACTATGTATGTGATGTTACACAGTTTATGCAGGTCTGTGTGCCTGCTTCAGTTTGTGCTCCTGTCACGGGATTCCAATTTAGGTTGAATGTGCTTGAGCAAAAAACATTCTGACTTCGGTTAAACGTACTCAAGTCTGAAAGGCAAAACTTTAAGGCACTGTATTGCATTTGTGATGGAGAGATAGACTTCTCAAACAACTGGGGACCAACAATGACAGCACAATACTTGACTCATACATGGAAAAAAATAGTTCTTCATTCACATCCTATATGTGAAGCACACTAGTGAGCAATTGGCTGTTGTGCTGAAACAAATGTCATCATTCCTGCTACAATTCATGATGTAAGAAGCAGTGCATATAGCTGGATTTTCACCTTATATTGGCGACAGTTTTGTAAAAGAGGCATGTTGTGTCTTCCATGTCTTGATTGTTAATAGTAGTAGTAGTAGTAGTACTCATAAAAAATGTAAGGTATAATTATTAGTCCAACTGTCACTGTATTAATATGCATATCACAGTAATTTTCATATTACTTTTGTTGAACATACACTGACTTGACATCTTTAGGGAACCAAAGGTGCTTCTTGTGGCATCTCTCCAAAAGAACCCATCTTGAGCAGGTATTTTATTCGCTTACAGTCTTGATCTTGATTTGATTTTATCCTGTTACATTTTCAGCCCGCAACACCCACGCGCACGATAGCAGCTACCCCCATCCAGTCCCTTGCTCACAGCCAGACAACACCAAAGCGCATGGACACTCCTAGTCTGGAGGAGCCCAGTGATCTTGAAGAGCTGGAACAGTTTGCCAAAACCTTCAAACAGAGGAGGATCAAACTGGGCTTCACTCAGGTAAACCGCTACACACCCACCATACCCACACAGTACAGAACTGGCACATCACAGTTTCAGGCACTTTGTGTGTTCTGGGCTCTGGGATCTGTGCAGTCCTTGGCGGTTTCTTCCAAATGTAGCTTGAAGATGTCATGGCTGTCTACTACGGTGGGCACAATTACTACCTTAAGCTTGATTGCTCAGTCCATAAGTCATCTTTTTAATTAACTACAGGCTTAAAGATTGTCCACAAGGGGGCGCTGAGTGTATATGAAGTAAACAACCTGAAACCCGTCTAAACATACCCCTCATAAGAATGCAGGATTATCAGTCTAGACTCATAAACTTGACTGGCTCCTCCATTAATTGATGGACTAATTGTAAAACTCTAGCATACAGAGCAAATGACGCTTCTGGAATGCATACATACTAAAATGTGTAAGATAACTGTTCACTGCCATAAGAGCCCCATAGCGCCAAAAATGAAAATGAGTGTTATTACAGTAGTGATGGTCAGATAAGCAAAAACTATATGTATGCAGGTTTTATTATACACTACTATATAGTGAAACTGTAACATGTTTACAGTTATATTACAGATTTCTAATATATCTTTACACTGTATCAAATAGAAATACTTTTGTCGTTACCAGTACAGTATTTTGTAATCCCTGAAAAAAAGGCCTAGATTAATTGTCCAGTTAAGTCTTTTTTTTTAAAACTCAATGTAATCATCAAGGAAATCTGCAGAGTACTAAGTAATAGAGCCATGTCTCAGTTCTATCATTTATCATTTCACTAGAAATGAAATAATAATGTTGTGAAATGTAGAAATTCTTCTGCATCCTGATACTGAACCTCTCCGTGATTGATTTTCTCTTTGGAAGGGGGATGTCGGCCTTGCTATGGGAAAGCTTTATGGAAACGACTTCAGCCAAACCACCATTTCTCGCTTTGAGGCCTTGAACCTGAGCTTTAAAAACATGTGCAAGCTGAAGCCTCTGCTGGAGAAATGGCTCAATGATGCAGGTATGTCTCTAACCTGACCCTCTCTCTGGCTCGGATGATCTAGCGTGACGTGAAAAATGTTAGATAGGATATGGAGCAAATTCCTCTGCGTTATATCCTCTGTAGTTGGATTTCCCCCAGGTCAGGTTATCACTGAGCCTGCATAACTGTTTTAGGCCAGGAACATGTTTCTCTACTTTATCTCATTTTGGTGGGTACATATGCAGACCACGTCTGGTTTTAACAGATCTCCTCTGAATTTAATGGCCTTTGCCCCTTTTGTCTATAAATGTCTTGGGTGTTGAACGGGTCCACATTTTTTTGTGTTTACTTTCCCTGAGGTTTACTTAGGACATTTGTGTGGTCTAATTAAATAAAGACATGTAATCATTTTTACATGACCATTTTCCAAACTCTCTTTCCCCTAGAACAGACCATTACAGTTTCTTTAAAGTTATGCATAGGCATAGAGCCTTTAACAAGTAGAGCTTTTATTGTCATCCCAGCCACAAACATTATGTACACAGTGTGATGAAATATTGTCCTCCTGGACCATAGACGCTTCATACAACACAGCAGCACACCCAGACAGATCAACAATGAGGGTAAAAAGAGGGAATGTATTATAATGAAACCTATATACAGTACCAGTCAAAAGTTTGGACACACCTCATTCAGCGATTTCCTTTGTTTTTTAGATTAATATTAAAAACATCACCTATAGCTCTGATGACAGCTTTGCACACTCTTGGCATTTTTTCAATCAGATTCATGATGAACCAACCTGGAATGGTATTTAATTAACAGGTGTTCTTGGTCAAGAGTTCATCAGTGGAATTTCTTGCCTTCTTAATGTGTGTGGGAAGATCAGTTGTGATGGTAGATTTGGTACACAGTGATCCTGTTCCACTACGGTACTACTACACATTATGGCAAGAACCACTTAACTAAGTAAAAAGAAACAACAGTGCATCATTACCTTATTACTAAACATATTTTAGTTTGTTTAACTCTTTTTTTTTTTTTTTTTTTTTTTTTTTTGTTTACTGCATAATTCCAAGTGTTGCTTCATCATTTTGTTTGTTTTCGATATTAATCTACAATGTAGAAAATATTAAAAACAAAACAAAAAAAACCCCACTGAATGTGAAGGTGTGTCCAGACTTTTGACTGGTTGTGTTTGTGTGTGTGTGTGTGTGTGTGTGTGTGTGTGTATATAATATATAAATAAATGTAAAAGACCTGTTTTTAAAGTTGATTGATAAAGGCCACTTAAATATTCACATACTGAAGTTAACAGTAGCCTCAGGTACTCATATTCGTCCTTGTGTGTGTTTGCGCGCGCTGTGTGTGCAGAGAACCAGACGTCGGACCAGGCCCTGTCCAGCCCCAGCTCTTTGGGCTCCCCTGGGCTGGGCATGGAGGGCCTTAATCGGCGTCGCAAGAAAAGGACCAGCATTGAGACCAACATCAGAGTGGCCTTAGAAAAGAGCTTTCTGGAGGTGAGTGATATCTTCTATTAGAACCAGGCTGGCTGAAATTAGTCTTAACCAAAAGCTCAACAGGATGCTCGTTTCAGGAGTTTCAGGAGTGGTTACATTATTAATCTGATAGGTTCTCAGTGTTTTTGAGGAGGAAGCTTTCAACTTGCAGTTACTGTCTCATGCTGAAAGGTATCTTTGGTGTCTTTGCCCTCCTCAAGCAGAACCAAAAACCTACCTCTGAGGAGATCACCATGATCGCCGACCAGCTGAACATGGAGAAGGAGGTGATCCGTGTGTGGTTCTGCAACCGCCGGCAGAAGGAGAAGAGGATCAACCCGCCAAGCAGCGGCAGCGCCGGCAGTACCCCCATCAAAGCAATCTTCTCCCCTACCACACCTCTGGTGCGTTAAATACATGCATAGGCAGACACACAAGTGCTTTAGTAAATATTGGGTGCTATATTGTTTACACATAATGAACAGACACATAACTACACATCCTGCGCGTATATACACATTCTTATACTGCAACAAGAATATGATTTTGTGGGGTGGGATGCTCAGTACACTTGGGGTGATGTTTAAGGATGGCCTATTTTTGTCCCATTTGATCTAAAATATTTTTATATTATGAATCATCACGAGTAAATGTGACATATTAGACTGCATAAGCTGTAAACACATTACAAATTCATAATTAAAACACAGATGTTCCTGCCTAGGTATTTGTCAGACCTTTGGAAAACTGCTTGTGACAAAGCATCTGACATGAGTGGTTAAAAAGTTGCCTCCATTTCCGCAGAACTTTAAAGCTTGGTGTGTCCTCATGCCTTTGTTTTATCCAGGCGCCTTCCACAGCCAGTCTTGTGACCAGTACCACCCCGACTACGCTGACTGTAAATCCTGTTTTGCCTCTCACCAGCACAAGTGTCTCCAGCATTGGCTTCACTGGTAAGCTTTACTTTTTAGGTATCAAGTAAGTCAAGTAGGTTTATTGTCATTTCAGCCATATACTCAGTACACAGTGAAATGAAAGAATGTTTCTCCTGGACCATGGTTCAGCACAAGAACAAAAACAGAAATAATACAAGACTACGGCCGAAATACACAGAGTGTGAAGAGAGCAAGAAACAGGTTGCAAGAAAAACACAGCAACAGTGCAACAGGACAACATACAGTGTAGTTGACAAAAGCAGCTATAGTACAAGTTTGGGAGTTGGACCTAAGAATCCAAGATGTAATGCTTGGGTAAAAGTACCACACATTTATCGGCACCCATAGAAATCCCACCTGTGAACAGCCAAGAATGTTTGAGTTTGGAAATATTGCATTATTCCAATTATAAATTTAAGACAAAGTTTGAACACAGAACATTTGTGTGAGGTTTGTTTGTTCGCTAGAACAAAATACTTGAATATGGTTACTTACAAGTGGATTATATAGGTATTTTATATCTATTTTTACTAAAACCATTGGAATGTGTTTAACCATAAAATGCTTTTGTATTGGAAACTTTTGTATATTTTGTATTGGAAATACAGTCAGACCCTAGTGGACTCACTGCACTGCCCACTTTTTCCAGGCACGACCATAGGCTCCGCCTCCTCCAACACTGCGTCTGTTATCTCCACAGTTCCTGCAGTTACCACAGCAGCCTCCTCTCCCTCTCTCAGCCCCACTCCCACTACACTGCAGGCATCTTCTTCAGAAGTTTCGACGGCTCTGGAGTCCGTGACCACAGTGACCCAGGCCCCGTCTTCACTGGCTAACACACTGGGCACCGGGCAGGTGATGGTGGCGGCACCCAGCCTGTCAGCCGCGCTGCAGGGCCAGCTGCCCACCAGTGCCAGTATTGCTGCCATGGCTGCAGCTGCTGGCCTAAACCCTGGCCTAATGGCCTCCTCGCAGTTTGCTCCTGGGTATGTGTCTGACTGTGTACATACATTACAATTTCTTGATGATAAAATCGCATCCATGTAATTTTGTATGTAACTCTTACTCCAAATGTATTCAAACAAGCAGAACATTTGTGTTTGAAGGGGCAAACGCACAAAATGGCAGTTACTACTGGTTTAACTGTCTATTTTTACTTTGTGTTGTATTTGAATTTGTTTTGAATTTGTATTTGTTTGTGTGTGTGTGGTCTAGTGGGGCTTTGCTGAGTCTGACTCCTGGAGGTTTGGGTAGCGCGTTGAGTCCAGCACTGATGAGCAACAGCACCTTGGCCACTATCCAAGGTGTGTGGAGCGGCAAGTACACCCGTCTTTACCATTTTGCTTTGCATGGCTTCAGGAGCTCTTCAGTCACTTCAGTGCTTCTAATATTGTTGTGCTTTGATGCTGTTTGAAACTGACAGTGTTGATTCCATTGTAATCTGAAACCGGTTCAGTCGCTTTAACAGGTTCAAGTCGTTCATAGCTGTGGGTGGGCTGTATGCCAATAAAAAAGAAAAATACTGCATTTTTACAAACCATGACTATAATTTAGTAAACTGTAATTGGGTGTGAATGTATGACTATAGTTTAACCATCCAATATAAAAACAATGGTTTTCATTCATTTGACTTCTAAATTTAGTTACAGGACTAGGCTTGTCATGATACTGAAATTTCAAACTCGATACCGATACTAAGGATGGTATTCAGTACTATTTTTAGTACTACAGGGGGAGAAAAAACATTTCTCTAAATAATTTAAAGTGTCCTCATTGAACCGTCACGCTGGTTCTCTGTGGAGGAGAGATTCGTGACTGGCTTCGTTCAATAGGTCTCGGGGAGCTGAGGGTCCCTGTAAAATTTCGCAGTGCTAGGTTTGAGTAGAGGTTTGTCTACTCAAAATTGTACAGCGTCTTTGGGTATTTTGAAAAGCGCTTTATAAATTACATTTATTATTATTATTATTACTATTATTATTAGCCGGCTTAGAACTTGACAGCGCATTTAAAGGGGACATATGTGATGCAAAACTAAAAAAAACCTCAAAAACAGGTTATAATAGGTCTATGTGCTATACAAAACATGTTCATGAAGTTCTTTGTACAAAATCACTCTCAGATATCACCAGCTTTATTCTTCAGTTTCAGGCCCTTTCAAAATGAGCTATTTGGATGGCAAGCCCAATGTGATGTAATACTGGACCAATTTGCATAGAACCGCCCCTCATCTGTCGAGACCCCACTCACTAGACTAGTTGAAGATCCATGGGTCTGGGATGGGTGGGGCGTGGCCGCCGGCCATTTTCGATAGGTCTGGGGAAGCAGAGGGTCCGTGTAAAATTTTGCGGTACTAGGCTGTTCCCCAGCCGAGCTACATTTAAAGGTGTGTGCCACTTTTTTTTTCCCTCTGTAGAGAGCCAAAGTCCCTAAGCTCCCCCAAAGGTCCCCCTGGCTCTCGATGGAGGAAAACAAAAGTGCCGCTCACCTTTAAATGAGTTCCGAACCGGCTGTCATATAAACATTGGGTCCTCCAGGTAGCTGGGGGAGGGGCTGCCCGCTGCAATGCTTGTTGAAAGTCAATGCTTGTTGAAACTCTGCCGGCGATGGTATAGTTGGTATAGATTAGTATCTGAAAATCGATTTTTGTGACATTAAATATGACTAATTATGTGTATAGTAATATTATGGAATTAATCACGATAAAGGTAAATATCGTCATAATAGCCCACTCTTCATTTACATTATTTTGTTAGGTAGTACAATCTTTTGGTAGCAGTTTATTTAATTTAGTATAATGTTTGTTAAATTTGCATATATTTTGGCAAATTTGGAAGACTATAGTGGTGTTTCCTGGCCCAGTAGTACTTGGCTTGCATATTTTAGTATTTTCTCTGCTTTAAAAAGATTTACCACATATTTACACAGATAGCTATCATGACTTTGCCTAGGCTTTGCAGAATGTTGCCAAAGTTGCATTGTATCTAATGAGAAGCAGCACACTTTTTGTGGAAATAAAACAACTTTCAAATGACATATTTTCAATGAATGTTAAATGTCTGTTACAGAATGGTAATACGTTGTTGTTTTCAACCTGACTTTTTTATTAACAGTAACAGTCATACGTATTAGCCTAGTATATTAAACTACAAAGACAATGTTATGTGATGACAGTCGACAGCTAAGGAGAATAATTTAGAAACAATATCTTTTTTGGGTTGAGATTTTTGAGGTTCTGCTTACAAACATTTGCGATGAAGTAAGTCGATTAGATCAGGTCTGCTGAAGCAGAGGGAGGAAAAGGATGTAGTGTGTAGTTATTCAGTGAGCTCACTGTTTTATCCTCCTCCACAGCCTTGGCCTCGAGCGGGACTCTGCCCATCACCTCTCTGGACAGCAGCGGTAACTTGCTGTTTGCCAACACGAGTGCCGGGAGCACACCCAACCTGGTGACGGCGCCCCTGTTCCTGAACCCCCAGAACCTGTCTCTGCTCACCAGCAACCCGGTCAGCCTGGTGTCCGCCGGGGGGGCCACAGGGGCCGCCGGAGCCCTCAACCTGCACGTTGCCGCCGAAACCCACCACAGTGCTGTCACCACGGCAACCGTGCCCGCCTCCACAATCACCACCGCCTCTAAGGCTCAGTGAAGGCTCCGTCCATTCTCTTTCCTCCTCTTTCCTCTCCTTTTTCCTCATCAATCATTATTTAATCCCTACCACCAAAAAGAAACTCAAAGGGTTTTGTATTCTTATTTTAGTGTCCCCCCACACCCCTTTTCATATTTTCCTCATATTTTATTTCGAATGATGTGCTTTTTGGACCTTGTTGCCTGCTTTTGATTTTGATTTTTCAGCAACAACCTCCACGAATGTTGGCATTACTAGAAGAGCCTGGCGTAAAGGTAGCCGAAATCGAACTGTCTCTGGACCGCACACTTGCTCGCTTGGTAATGCCAAGCCGTGTTCGCTTTGAGTGAGCTCACCTCACCTCGCTCTCTTCTCCTCTTTTTGCATTTTTAGATCTTCCTTTTTTTCCCCAAAAAAACACTCCTAACCAAAAATGTGTACTGTTACGGTTTACCTTTTAAGTGTCCAATCATTGCTTCTCACTGATAACGTTACTAGTCTTTGTGATCATCATCATCATTATCATCATCATCACTGAGGAAGGTGTCTGACACCTCACGATTCGAACTGCTGCTTTGCAGGCCTTCGGGACATTCATATCAACTTGACGTTTTCCTTTGGCTTCCTGTGGTTTCTTTTAATCTAATTCAGCTTTTAGACTTCGATCATTCTCACTTGTGGTTACAAGGCTTTAAAGGAGTAATAAGTGGCTGTGATATGGTTTCACTGCTTTAAGGAATCGTTTGACAGGTCTTCGTCTGGAAACACTGATTCAAGGAGAAAAAAAGTCTCAATACTTAGTAGCAGAATTTTTTTTTTTTTTTTGCGAACTCTAGTGTGGGTCTGAAATGTGGACCCTGAGTTAGGTGTACTTACAGAATACTAATAGCTTTAAAGAATTGCACGAGCAGTCCATCACAGAAGATGCTTTCTGGGCAGGTGACTGGTCACTGTGGAGATGCCAGTCACTCCTAAAGCGAGTGTAGATCATGCACTGAAAGCTCCTGGACCTGTCATGCTACTGTGCGTTAGTGGTGTGACCGTGCGATGTATAGACTGTGACCTGTACTCATCCCAAAGTCCGTCAGCCCCTTAAGGTCTTCCCAGCGCGGGGGATGTGCTTTCTGTGTGGTCTCCTGGATTGGTTTAGATCCTACAGGACGATGCCACCAGACGTGGCCGACCTTAAAGTTTTGCGGTGCAGGAGAGCCCAGGAGAGGAAGGCTTGGTTATCCTCTGTCCAGGAGATTTTTTAAGGTGTTTTTCTACTTGTGCACAGTACCTGTACCAAAAAAAAAAAAAACCTAAACAAAAAACAACTGGATTTAAGAACTGCAGTCTGCTTGATATTTAGGAAACATTTCTGTCATGCTTTGAGGAAGAGGTTCTTTTTTTTTTTGTTTTGTTTTTGTTTTTTTGTTATTTTTGAGGCCTTTGGCAGGCCTCTCTGCCAAGATATACCAAAAATATTTGTTAAAAACCTGTTGCTGTATATTACCGTTGTAGCGTAGCATAAGTTTAAATATTTATGAGCGGAGAGGCTCTTGGTAGACCACAGGAAAAATATGATAATGCAATATTTTGAAGATCATTTCCAAAGACAAAACGTTATTTTTTATTTTTTGGTTGAGATGGCTCTCCCCGTTCTGCTCTGTCTCTCGTCAGTGCAGCTAACCAAATAACCCGAGTGGATGGGGAGGGGTGCGTTTTGTAAAGTTTTCGGAGGCGGTCGGGACCCCATGCTGCAGCAATGACATCCCAAAGTTACCTGACTGCCTCCAGGTGGAGGGCGAAAAGTCTTTGCGAGTGAGAGGGAGAAGGCGGACGCAGTCGCTTGAACTCCCCCCTGATAAAGTTAATATATTTGGAACAATGTGGTGTGAGTGGATGGAAGCAACGCCAGTGCATTTGTTTGCCTTACAGGCTCTTTCTTTGTTTTCTGTGCTTTTGGTTTTTCCTCCCCTGTGTAGTTGTACGATGATAGGCTGTGTTTCGGTTGGTTTGATCCTCAGTAGACTGAGATATCCACTATGGAACCATTGTTTGGAGCTTTAGCAGGGCGGTCTTGTCGTTGCCTCCCCGTTGCCGATGTAATTCAGCCATGACATAAAGCTTGAACCAAAGTCGTTTTCTCGCTAGCTGCTGTGCCTGTGGGGTCCGGCGAAACGCTGGCCGCACTATCACTACTCTACACTACTGATAAACTTCATCTCTTACTCCTCCTCTTTACCAAACACCCACAGCTCATGGTGAACATAGGAAATGAACTGTGCGCTTTAGTGAGGTATCTATAGTGCAGTGCTGACTTGTTTTAGCGTTCAATATCAAAGCATTTAGCGATCCAAAGACTGTCTAAGGGCCTTGTCTCTAAGTGCTGTTGAGTATTCGTGTTCTAGGTTTGCAGTCGTCTGCCCTGCGGCTGTAGAGGGGCTTCGATCAGATGCTTTGTTCGCGTTGCTCTCCAAATTCACCGGAAGCCACTTGTGCTTCTGTCACCTTGTCACTGGAACCTGTGGAATGCAAGGGAAAAAAAGAAGAAAACCACAAAATGCTCCACTATTTGCTCTCTGGGTACTCGCACATGCTTGGCAGAGCACCGGCGCGCACACAAGGCTATAATGGTACATAAGTGTGGTATAACTAAAACACTGTCTTTCATACAAGAAAGGTACAGTCAGGACTCTTTTTATTTATTTAATTTTTTTTTAAAGATGGGCTCTTGAGCCTCTTACAGCCAGACCACAGGTGCATGTAATTGACCTCATGCATGCACAGTGCAGATTGTACCTCTTGAATTTGAATTTGAATGACCAATGTTGAAGAAAATGTTTTTTTTCCTCAGTAAAAATGTGCCCCCATTGCCCAGTCCATACAGCCCCGAATGTTCTCTACAAACTGTTTCAATTGGCCTGTCTTCTCACATTTAAACCATTTTATGTTGTATTTTTGTCTTCTTTTTTTATTACCTCATCAGCACTTAAACAGAAGGTTCACTTTAAGCAAAACAGCTCCAACAGACAACTCCAGAATGTAAAAAAAACCTCTTAACTCTTCAACTGTCCTTTTTCTCAAAATTCTCAGCAATGCATTCTAGTAAAACATCAAAAAAAAAAAATACAATGAATAATGTTGTCAAACTACTACTGTTATTTCAAGAACTACTACTTATAGGGTATCTCCAGGTTAACCAGTTATTATTTTATTATCTTACTTGCCAAAGTAAATAGGCCTTTGTCTTTGCGGCTGGGTTGATGTCTTATTGCTGCTCACTCCGCTGGTTCTGTCCCGAGGCCTCACCGTGGCTGACGGGACGCGTAGTTTTAGGCGTGGTTAACGTATCTCGGTTGTTGTAACGCAGTGGTGTGGTGACCGGTGGTGCCGGACCATGGGATGTTACTGAAATATTTATCTGAGGAACGACTTCAAAGAATTAGAGAGAACTTTTTTCTTTTTTTTTGTTTTTTTTCTAAATTCTATATATATACGCATATGTAATATACTCATATTTTATATTTGAACTATTATCAAAACTGAATGTAGTGTTTTGTCATGCTTATTCACAAAAAAAAGAAAAAGGATTAAAAAAAAATCCTTTTTATGATAGCAATTCTGAAAAACTCTCAAGACCAAAAATGAAGACCACACCCCTTGGATGTGGGACGGCTGTCGTTCATCCAAGCCCCTCCCACACTGCGATACAGTCTGTTTCTGGGAGGGGTTTGCTATGGTGCTCCCAGCTTTTACTGTTGCTTGGAAAATGGACTCGAAAGCACCTGATCTTAATCTTTTTTTTATTATTATTTTTTATTTGCTGTGTTTTTAACAATCATTTGAACTTATTTACTTTAATTGCCTTTAATTTGTGTTTGGGTTTTTTTTTGTATAGCATGAGGGAGCAACATCACTGGCTTTCTTGGTTTAACAAAATTAACTTATCTGTATCATTTATGCCTTACTATTATGTTTTTAGAAGACTGATGCATTGTAGCAAACTGTAGTGCGAGTGTCAATGAGAGTGATATGTTGTTTTTTTTTTTTTTTTATGCGTGTGTGAGTGAAAGGGAGACCCGCCTAGCATGCATGCGTGACTAGCTCACTCGGTGCCGTTGAGATGGCGCTGTGAGTGTTGGACGTTGTTTGTTTTTTCATGTTTGGACGTAGAAATGTTGCTACCTACTTAGGTGTGACTTGAGCAGGTTGGAAACCTGCCAAAAAAAAAGCTTTATTAATAACCCAACTCCAGCTTGTGTAGGTGAATGGGGTTATCTTCGTTCTTGGTGGTGGTGCGTTTGGTTTGAAAGGTCATCCTATGAAGTAGACATTCTTGAAACGATTAGATCAAACTACTTGGAAGTAAGACTTCGATGTGGGGGAAAAAAAAAGTTATTTTTGCTTTGTTTTTTCTTTTATATTTTTGGACAGCATTATAGGAGATGCAATGGTGACCACTTGTATGCTTGTTAACTTGTGTTATTTAAGGTGGATGGACCGTACTCATTGGGGCATAGCACTTCTGCAGCAGATCTATTGCAGTGTTAGTGAAGAGAAGTGGTCCGATGAGTGTTTGAATGAACTTTTTTTTTTTTTTTTTTTGCCCTCTTGGCTTTCACAATGCCTGGACGCCCGAGTTTTCTAGCCCTGTAGTTTTTGGCTTGTGTTTTGCTGCAGTAGGCCTTGAGTTGGTGGGCCGAAAGGCAGAAACGGTCGCGCACCAGATGGGAGGGCTAGCTGGTCTTGGTAAAGGAGCTGTTGTATACCTCATTTCTAACTCGAGACCGAGTGAAAACTTGCTTTAATCTACTTTGAAAAAAAAAATGTAAACAAATGTTTAAAAAAAAAAAAAAACCCTGTCCTGAATGAGAAGCCTGCCGGTGTCCATTTCGTGCGTAGGGGTGAGGATCTAGCGACTGCCACAAAGACATGCGACACATATACACATACGTACATTCATGAATGTTAAACTTGTGAGGTAGGAGTCCTGGTTGATTTTTTTTTTTTTTTTAGGTTGCAAGTGCTTATTTATTTTACACCTGAACTTTTGTCTTGGTAGCTAACCTTGTAGTTTCTTTTTGATTTGACAATCGTCTTCCTTTTATGTCCTTCTTTTGTATGAACGTAGCTACAGGGTTTATTTAGAGTGTGTGTGTGTGTGTGTGTGCGCGCGTGTGTGTGTGTGTGTGTGCTCTCTCTGTCAGTCTGCTGGACCCTCATCCTCTATGTGGTTACCAAAGACTTCCAATGTGATTGTATGGACTAAACGGTCTCTCGTCGTGCCCTACCTTTTAGCAGTGGGTTTGACGTCATTCGCGTACACACCTTCAACCAGGCATCGGTCGGGGCGTGAAAGGGTCTGTAAGGACTGGGGCGGGGTGGGGTTGGGGTAGGCTTCTCAGAAGGACTTGTAAAATTAACCCCTCATGGGCTGGGTAATGTTTTTTAGTACACACTGAAGGACGTCCTGCGCACACTGCAACCTGCTCAGGATCAACTGTCTGTTCTCTGGATTCATCGTCTTCGTCTCAGAGCAAACCTGTTTCTGTGAGTGTCTCTACCAAAAAAAAAAAACCTAACACCATCTCTCGGACCATGTCCGTGGTTTTCTGTGTGGTGTTTTTGTTTGTGCTTTACGGTTTGTCTGTGCGCTTTTTCCGCCATCTACTTTATTTTTTTTTTATTTTTATTTTTTACCTTGGTTTGACTGATCAGCTGTGCAACTATGCATCGTTGTCCTGTAGGCCGCAGGGGCTGTGTCTGCGCGACACAACTCTTTACCAAATGGGTCTTCGGCGCCTCGCGCGACAGCTTTATTCCGAGCGCGAGCCGTCGGCAGATGTTACAAAGCTCTATCCCAAAGCAAAAATCCAAATATGAAGAAAAAAAAAAGTTTGACAAACGCAGATACCAAAGATTACTCTGTCGTCCGTTCTGTTTCTCTCGTCCTCTCCGAGCCCTTCAGCGTGTGTATTAAGGAACAGAACCCAGCTCTGACGTTTTAGTCCTAACCTCAGTAATTCCAAAGCTTAGATGTATATTTTGGTATTTTTCTGAGATACTTAAAGGAAAACAAACAAACAAACTAAAAAAACAAAGGCAAAAAAACCAAAAGGAAAAAAACAAAAGTTTGTCATTTTAAATTTCTCGTTCGTTGGATGTATTGCTCTTTTTCTGTCACAGCATGGAGTTAATTGCAGAAACTGTCTTACTCTTAGTAGGTTAAACAAATAGTATTTTTCTATGTTTTGGGTGTGTCAATGTATGTGATTATCAGTTTCACTGCCCAAGTTACCATTGTTTTTAAAACAAAAGAGGAAAAATAGGAAAATGTTTTTTTTTATTATTTTAAAAAAGAATCATGTACATACTGCTTCAGTCGAGGACTTCAAAGTCGAGCCGTTCTGTAAATGGTCATTGGCATTTCCTACAGCTAAAGCTCAAGGAATGTGTCCTGTACTCCCGCACCCCCCCCCATGCCCACCCTGTCACATACTGTAGATTGTACTCCTGTATTACAGTGATGCTGATTTGTTGGAGAACTGGGTATCACTACGGACTTGGACGTCAATAACACTTACTCTGTTACTTTATGAAAACATGCCTATGACTGGACTCTAAACTGGCTACGTCACGGTAGCTTAGAACTGAACGATTGTGTAGAAATATAAGTATGTGAATCAGGATACATGGTAGATTTGATGCATTTGTCTGCTGTATTTTTTTTTCCTTTTGTTTTTTTTATATATATATATAAAGATAATCTTTTACTGTAACTGTACAGTTCTCTTTTGTTGTAAACATCATTAAACCATTTTCCAAGTGTTTTAATATTGTAAGATGTCTTGAGTCTTGCCATGTTTTCGGTGTGTTTTTCACAAAGGTGCCCAAACTTTGTATTACGTTTATTTGTATATTGCGAGTTTGAGTCTTGAGTGTTTATTTGAATATTGTTTGAAAATGCAGTCTATAATAGAAAAAACAGCAATATTCAGATGACCAATGTACAACAGATGAAACCATATACAAATACAGAAGGTGAGATTTTAATAAGATTAAAGTTCATTTTATTACTAAAATAAAAGGATACAGGATTAACAACCAAAAAAAAAAAGCATAGAAAGGTACAATATTAAAAACTAATTGGATGGGGGGTGAACTTTCTGACTAGCTAAATTAAACCTCACAGATCAACTGAACCGGCCTCCCGTGGCTGAAAGGCTGGAAATGACCTTGGGCATAACTGGTGCTAGAGTCCAAGTCGTAAAAAAAAAAACCCCTAATGTACATGAATATCCAATCAGGTGAATGATTAGCCCCTGCAGTTAAAGTCGGGCCTACTTTTCTGACGGGTAGCATTTCATGATAAAGCCTTTCAGTGGATCACCATGGCATTGTTTCAGAATTCGGAATTCAAGCATCAAGTCATGAATGGGTGTAAGCTGGAAAAAAAGTGCATTTATTAACAGCAGTACTGTATCTACGTTTGTATATACTTTTTTGATACTCTAAGATCCAGTTACTCAGATGAATAAGGTTAATAAGATTAATAGGAATAATCCTGTTTGAGTGAAAAATCTTGCTCTATACAGAACTGGTCATTAAAATCCTACAGCAGCTGCTTCTCAGAGCTGGATTCAAAAGCACTTTCACTGAGCAACACTTTTTATGTATAAATGTAACTACACTTAATCTGAACAGGCCTGGCATGCCTGAAAGGCTTAAATGCAGCTAACCAGTAATGAAACCGAGGAAACATTCAGCTTTAGGAGTGTGAGGTTAACATAATTACACAAAAATCAATTAAGTGATGACTTCATATTTCTGTTTTTTATTACTAGGGCAATGGTTTTCAGTCCTAGTCCTACAGTACCCTGCTTTAAAAAGGGCTTGTTAATTAGTTGTATTGTTTTAGAAGCAAGAGTATTTCTAAATGGTGCAGGGCAGTGATTCTCCAAGACCAGGATGAAGAGGGACTGGGTTGGAGAGCTTGTCTCTGAACTTCAGCACCATCTGCTGGACCAAAACCCAGCTTAGTGGCTGTAAATGGCAAGTCACATTATTACATCTTCTTATAAATCACCAATATTCTTGGCAGTGGCCTGGTGGTTAGGGAGTTGTCCCTGGAATCAGAGGGATGGGGGTTTGAATCCCAGGACTGCTAGTGGCAACACTGAGGTACACTGTCCCTGCACTGTCCCTGCACACTGCTCCCCGGGTGCTCCCCATTGGTGGCAGGCCTCTGCTTCACTTGGTGAATGGGTTTAATACAGAGGAAAAAATTCACATTGTTCACACTGTGTGCTGTGGTGTGGTGTGTTCACACGTGGCTATAAGGGGCCTCTTTAAAATGTGTAAAAAAAAGGTAGCATGGTGACATCAGCAGATGTTCTGCTTCTTCTTTTGATTATCATTGGCTCAGTTTCGCGCTGGTAAAGAAGGAAGGCGCTCCATCTCGATGTCCTGGCCTGCATCCCTGCTGCTCTCAGCGCCAGACTGCAGGGGCGAAACAGTTTACCAATATTTATTAATTCTACATGTCCATGTAAGTGTAATCTATAGATGATGTTTGTCAGGAATTCACCCCTTATTCTTTCAATCAGAACTCTATAACTTTTACAAAATACTGACTTGAAAATATATTGATTGTGAAACTTGTACAGTTGTGTTGACCATATGTCAGCCATCACATTAAAACCACAGACAGGTGAAGGTAAAAACATGGATTATCTCATTACAATATTTGGACATATTACTGTTTACGGTAATGAACGGACAGTGATTGACGTGAATGTTTTGGAAACTTTTATATTGGCCAAATTGTGATGGCTGAACGACTGATTCAGAGCATCGCAAAAATAGCTGGGCTTGCAGGGGTAGTACCTTCTAAAAGCGGTCCTAAGAAAAGCAACTGGTGACTGAAAGACAACTCAGTGATGGGTATGGGAAGGGAAGGCTAGTCCACCCGGTGCAAAGCCACCAAAGAACTACTGCAGCACTACAGAAAAAGTACATGCTGGCTATGATAGAAAGGTGACAGAACACAATGCCTCGTAGCTTGCTGTGTTTTGGGCTTTGTAGCTGCAGACCATACTGGCCCCTGTCCTGAGCCTACAGTGAGGGTTAGAGCATCAGAACTGGACCGTGGAGCAATGGATGAAGGTGTTTTGGTCTGACGAATCACATTGTTTTATTGTTTTATTATTATTATTATTATTATTATTATTATTGTCTATTATTGTTGTTGTTGTTTGCTTTTGTTTATTGTTTTATTATCATTGTTGTTGTTGTTGTTTTATTATTATTGTTGTTGTTTTATTATTGTTTTATTATTATTATTATTATTATTATTATTATTATTAAATGCTCAGAAATTATTTAAAAACTGCAGAACCATGCAGTCCCAATCCATTAGCAAGCTCTGTAAGTTAAGCTTCAAATAAATGTTTAAACTCATTGTCACACACTCAAGCTCTGCTTGAATGTTAAGTGGTTAAATTCAGTATCATTTACCTCACTGGCTTTTTTCTTGCTTTTGCGAGGCTGTGGAGAGATGCAGACAAAACATTTACTAACTCTGAGGGTCAAAAATATATATATATATAAATATATATATTTGAAAGTAAGCAGGCTGGTATAACACATACCTTTTTTTTCTTTGGTATTTCTTGGTATTCATCACTTGTTGCTGATGTCAGTGCCTGCAGAACAGAAATAAGTCGGTATCACTTCTGAAGGAAAAGAGCTTTGCATTGTCAGACCAATACAAGAAGGCTCTTGTGCCAAGTAAGGCTCCCGTTCCTCCTTTATTTTGAGAAGCACTCAATGGTGAGTAATGTTTGTTTATTTTAGCTCGAACTGTGTGTTAGATGCTACACTTGTACTCAGTTTCATATCATTTAATGCCCCATAAACTTTCCCATTATTCCTAAACCTAACTTCACCCTGGTCCTAAAGCTAAACCTGGCACTAATCTCAATCCTAACCTTAACATTGCTGCAAATTTTTTTTTTAACTATATTTTTATCATGACATTTTACTTATTTTATTTTATTTACATTAATATCAATAACCTATTAGATGTTATTTATAATTAGATTAGGACTATAACATTATGTGGAGGTTCTTAAAACTTAAAATGGTTCTTCATACTCATTAATAGCCATTTATAATTGTGATTAACTATTTAATAACTGTCTATTTTGTTCATTGTACAGTACAAGCCTGAAGTGGCCAGTCTTATTCTCTAGCAGTCAATACTGCTCCAAACAGATATACACACAGTTCGAGCTCACAAAAACAAACATCACTCATCACTGCCCACTACAAGTGTTATAACAACAGTAATAAACTAGAATTGTTAACGTGTCAGTACACGCATCTGTTTTCTTACATATTTGCTTTCGATTTGTTGCATTGCAAGCATATAACTGTGAAAGCTAATTACCGTGGAAAATAACTGCATTCAGACAAAAGAACTGTGATTAGGTGATTATGTAATACTGTGACAAGTGATTAACATCTCTTTTCCAAATAAGACATTATAAAGAACCATTCCTTAAACATGTGACTAACACTAACATCTCTTTTCCTCCTAAGACATTTTAAAGAACAATAAAAAAATTAAAGAAATCACTCAGTACTTGAATGCTAAGGCCTCAGTCCAGTCCCACTTGACATAAGCCTTTCTCATACTGTATAGCATATATGCCACCGTATATATGCCATTTCAAAACAATTACATGCAATGAAATCTTGAAATACACCTCCTCAAAAATGTAAGGGCTCTTTAGTAAACACAGTGGTTCTATCCAGAACCCTGAACCCTCAAAAACTATTTGACCGCATAAATGATTCTATGTGAAAAAAAGTGGTTCCACTGCTTCAAGTCAAAGAATCTTTTATTGGTACTCTGTAAACCTCTTTTTGTGACGAGGGTAACATCCTATCATAACATGAAAATAGAAAATATAACTTTTTTTGACTTGCCAAAATCGCTGATTGGGCAACTCCCAATGAATCAATTCATTCATTCATTAATAATATCATTTGTCGATTATATTTTAATCTTATATTTTACAGAACCATTCCTAAAAAAGTTCTGTAAGGAAACCAAAAGTGGTTCTTCTGTAGCGTCACTCCAAAGAACCCTTTACAGCACCTGTATTCTAAAGAACACTTTTTGAACTTCAGTGTGAACTTCAAAATCAGCATGTTCTGTGTGGCCGAGAGCCCAGACACTGAGATGATAGAGGTTAGCGGTTCTTTCATGAGCGGTTCCCTCCCTGCAGCTACAGCAGCATAGAAAATAGAACAGTGGCCATATCTACTGTTTATCTACCATCAGGACTGAGCAAATACAAATACAGCAATATATGATGTACACGATGAATATAGGAACATATATATGAACTTTTCTTGTGTGAAGCAACATAATGTACCACAAATGTGTCATTAAATACCACAAATAGTGGCAAAAATGTATAAATAAAGCAACTAATATTTTTATGTCCATTTTTAAAAGAATGTCCATTATTTAAGAACAAAATTGTTGTGTTGATTATTATTCCAGATACTATATTTTGTGAATAACTAACCATTTTTTCCCCTAAAAGTGAATGTCGGAATCTCATAGTGCACTCTTTTGTTTCCATTTTTAAAAGAAAATCCATTATTTAAGAACAAAACTATTGTGTTGATATTTTTTCAGTCACTATTTTTTGTTCATAACCACTTAGTTCTCTCCTAAAAGTGTATATATAAAGCTAATTTTGCACTCTTGTCATTTAAAGACAAGATATATTTCATGATGATATCGGCTTTGGTTTATGGTCATCAACAGAAGTGGTATAAGGACTGTCACTAATTTAGTGCAGCTGTTCGGAGACCACAGGCCCAAAAATAGCAGTTCTTCCCGAAGGCGACCTGATGTTTCATGCACTTTCCCAGCAGTTGACCAAAGCTGTCTACATTAAGACAGTCTAATTTAGTTGGGAGTTTTAACTGCATGCCAGTTGGAGGCTTTCGCAACTTTATCAGACTGAAATGCGTTCCTTCACTAATCAGCACGGCTCTGAGTGCACTGTATAGAAATGGTGTAGATTTACAGCTTGCTTACACTTCATGCAAGCCTTTATCTGTATCATAATCTTATTATTGCATTTAGTAAAGCAACACCATGTTAAACCACAGCTCTGCATGGTTACGCTACGGAGTTCTCACAGGCCTGATAGGAAGAGGCTCCTTCGTGAAGCAGGAGACCGACTGAGTTCTTAACTTTCCAGCTGCGTTTCTGTAATTTAGGATTTAAAGTTATGATGGCTCACTTTTAGGCCAAGTAGGCCGCCACTGTGTACGTAACCATGAGCCCACATTTCACAACGTTTCAGCAGGTACTACTGCACGACAGGTCATAAAACATCGATGACAAAAAAAAAAGAAATTACTCAGTACCAGTGGAAGTATTCGAATGCTGAGGCCTCAGTCCAGTCCCACTTGACATAAGCCTTTCTCATATGTAGCTCCGGAAAAAAATAAGGGAGCGCTGCAATTTATTTTTAATTCAGCATCTCTGTGAGTATGACAACCATTCCATGCCAGTGGCGGTTAAATTCCTACACAAGCACTTCATTCTGCTTTATGAGGGACTGATTAGTGATCACCTGAATCACATCTTATTTAATGAGGAAAAGTATAAAAACACTGCTGTAATCGACACTTTCCTCTCACAATGAGACCAGTCGGATGGCAAAACACTACTAGAAGTTCGTCAAAGGTAATTATTCCCATTTTAAGAGTGAACAAGAGATTTGTTTCCTTTGAATTATTCAAGTTCTGTAAACACAGTATCATTTCTCTCATTTTCATGTTTTGTAAATTCCTTTAAAATTATGGTTTAAAGAACAATATTTTTATTTGGAAAATAGGAGAAATATTGTCAGCAGTTCTTATAAATGAAGGCAAAGCTGTTCAGTTCAATACTTGCATCTATAAAAGATCAAACCTGAGAAACTGAACATTTTTGCAGTGGTCTCTTATTTTTTTCCGGAGCTGTAATTATAGGTCATTTCAAAATTAAAAAAAGACAATCACATGCAACAAAATGAAATACACCCCTATCAAAATGTAAGGGCTCTTCAGTAAACACAGTGGTTCTGTCTAGAACTCTGAACCCTCAAAGAACCATTTAAGAGCTTAAATTATTCTTTGTGATTGAAAAGAGTTCCACTGCTTCGAGTCAAAGAATCTTTTATTGGTACTTTATGTGAAGGGGGTAACATTCTACTAGGCTTCATAACATGAAAATAGAAAAAGGAAATGTTTAGTTATTCATTTAAAAATAACTTTCTTTGACTTTCCAAAATAACTGGTTCCCAATTCATCAATTAATTAATTAATAATATAATTTGTCTTTTATATTTTAATCTTTCCACCAAAACCTAGTGTCGATCATTTCAGACTCAACAAATTGTTTCCATAACTTTCATGAAAGTAAAGACAGACTAAGGCCTTCTCAAGTTCACGCCTGAAGCGTTGTGTACTTCTCAAAGTGTTAAATTCTGCAAGACTATTGTACACTAAACTCTGCCGAGTAAACATAGCTCACAGTCTGAGACAGAAATAGAAAATATGATGGAAAGAATCAATTGTTCATAACCGAGTCAATAAACAAAGCAATAAATGAACTGAATGAGTAATAAACAAGACAATAAATGAACGTCAACTGTTTGTGTAATGTAGTTACACAAAAGAAAAAAACGGAGTAAAAAGCATTAAGTCTCAGTAGCAGAGACGAACCAGCTTAATAAAGTATAAAGTAAATGTATACGGTCTTCTAAACCACGAAGTAGATCCTCTGCTAGTTTCCACTGAAATGATATTAATCGCTGCAGTTAAAAATGCGTGTATAAGAATGTTTGCTTTGCTCTTCATGAGGAGGCATTCACTTTGATATTATTCTTTTTTGCGGCGTCTCACGGAAACAAATTCTTTCACTTTGTCACTGCAGCAAAACAATGGTTTATTAAACTCTGTGCAATTTAACCCAGTTGTTTTTACCCTCCTCGCTGTGCCCATCACAACACTTACTTTATTAAAGGCAGTGTCTTCAGACTGCGTGTTGGTTTCGGCGGGGTTTGTATAAGGCTGGCAGCGATTCATTTCATTACATTTTTCATTTTTGCGTCTTTGCGCAGCTTCAGCATCTCAATGACTATAACGAGCTCCACTTACCTCATACGTTCTGTCTTCCCCCTGTGCTCGGTTCTATAATTAAAGGGAGATGTAGGTCAAATTAGAGCTCATATGCAACAAACATTATAATACACCAAGAATGAAGCTGGTTTCCAGAAGACAGACTGAAGCCTCAGACTGAACTATAATGTCAGGATTAAGCTTTATTTGGGTCCAGCTAGCTCTTAATGTTTGCTTTTGTTTGTAACACACACACATATACACATACAGACACACACATACACTCATGAACATACACACACACATGCGCGCACACACATACACACACGCAGGTGCACATATGCAAACACACACATGCACATACACACACACAAATATACACACACACACAAACACACATAATTACACTCATGCACATACACACATATACATACACACATACACACACACAAACACATGCGCACACATGAATGAAAGCCAATAGAATTTGATTACTATTTATTCAAATGATACTTTTCTAGACAACTACCTTCCATTCATTTTTATTAAAACATCATTGAATTATTTCTTTAAATATGGCATTTTTCAGCTATTTTAGTGCACAGTTTTTACTTATTTGCTCCGTTAAATTGGAAAAAGTGAAATATGTACAATCACTTTTTTATGTTTTTATGTTCAGTTGTTAGCTTGTGATGACTAAGTTCTATTCATTTTTATTAAAACGTCATGGTTGAATTGTTCCTTAATTTTGCATGCACGCTATTTATTTGCTTTGTTTAATTGGAAAAAGTGAAACATAAAAAATGACTTTTCCACAGAAAAGATGCTATGCTTTTGTTTTCAATCAGTTAAATTCAGAATGAAAATGTAATTGCTCCTTAAAACGTGCAGAAGTGTGTTCTCTGTAGAGGATGCAAACTAATTGTCACTTAGAAATCCAACAAAAGTGACACCAGAGTCGCCACAAGCCCAGGACATTAATTCACGACACACATATCCTGATGAGCTACGTTTACTAAAGACATGAGAAGCGTCAGATCCAGCTCACCCGTCTGACAGCCTGGCTGCTGTGAGCCCCCAGCTCTTCATACTTATCGGTGATCTCATCCGTGTTCAGACCCTGATAATCATACAGACAGAAAGCGAAGAGTAATCACACACACACACACACTCACAAATACACACAATGTACACTACCAGTCAAAAGTCTGGACACACCTTCTCATTCAACAATTTCCTTTGTTTTTATTATTGGCTACGTTGTAGATTAATATTGAAAACATCGCTTATTGCTCTGATGACAGCTTTGCACACTCTTGGCATTTTTTCACTCAGATTCATGAGGAATCGACCTGGAATGGTATTTAATTAACAGGTGTTCTTCATCAAGAGTTCCTTAGTGGAATTTCTTGCCTTCTTAATGTGTTTGGGATCATCAGTTGTGATGGTCGGGTTGGTACACAGTTAGTGATCCTGTTCCACTACGGTTCTACTACACATTATGGCAAGAACCACTTAACTAAGTAAAAAGAAAGAACAGTCCTTCATTACCTTATTACAAAACAAACTCTTTTTTGTTTAATGCATAATTCCATGTCTCCCTTCATAATTTTGTTTGTTTTCAATATTAATCTACAATGTGGAAAATAATAAAAACAAAGAAAAAACACTGAATGAGAAGGTGTGTCCACACTTTTGACTGGTAGTGCATGTTAATGTGAAACTGTTGCTGTCATTTATGACAATTTCTATCTGGCCATTTTTCATTAAATGTTCACAAACTGTAAAGGGTTTCAGATGCCGAAAAAAGTGGTTCTGAAGATAAGGCAGGACGTCTTATTGCACTGATACTGTACAGTTATATGGCTTTTAAAAATAGCCTCACCTGTTACACCATGAAAAGCACTGAAACAGAAACTCACCTCATAGATGGGCTCGTTTGGTGCTGAGCTGTCGGACTTCCTTGCAAACTAAGACGTCCATGAGAAAGAAAGGTTTAGAGTGCAGAACTCATTGCAAAAGATCGTACGCAGACCACATAATATTATTGCAGACGTCGGATGACTGTCTCACCTTTAACCTGAAGTACAGTGCAGTGAAAATGATGCAGTAAATGAGAAGAATCGCGTCCAGGACATAGCAGGTGACGGGGTCATTCAGGCCCGTGGCCTCTGCAGAGAGAACACAGGAGACAAAATAATGAATAGATCAAATAAGGGACATTTACAGGCCTGGCGCTACAGTCATGTCAAAAAACTTAAAAAATCACGTTAAACCAATTTTATTATTTCCAAATGTAAGGGTCAGGTATTTAAAATTGAAAAAATAAAATAAATAAATAAATAGGTGGGTTTGCTCTTTTGGATTAGTATGAACTGCCCCTTTTCAACAAACTCTTACCTGTTTGAAAAATGTACTGGGGGTCCTCGAGTTACGCCACAGATCTGTTCCTTCGACAGTGATGTAACCCGAATTTTGGTCTTAGTCGAAACACATCCTAGCCTTAGTCACTTAACTATCCTAACACAGTTGTAAAATCATTAAAACACAACTAATCCACAGAAAAAGGAAAAGGGAAAACTCCCTCACTCATACGCCTCATTACTGTGTATTCCTCTGCTGCGCGCAACCAAACTAGTTCAGCCCCGTAGTCCGTAAGTACAAGGCTAACGGTGTAAGTCGAGTGGAAATGGGAGTGAGCATTATGAACTTGAAACGTTTTACGTCGAGACCCTCTGTACTTAAATTTAAGGATAAACCTGGCATGGCTACACCATGATATTGTCACAATCCCTGCACTACACAGTGTTAGCCCTCACTCACTCTTGATCCTACAGTAACACACTGTCATTTCATGCCAGTGTCTGTTAAATTCCTACACAAGCACCTCATTCTGCTTTATGAGGTACTGATTGGTGATCACCTTATTTAATGAGGAAAAGTATAAAAACACTGCTGTAATCAACACTCTCCTCTCGCAGTGAGACCAGTTGGATGGTGAATTACTTCTAGAAGTTCGTCAAAGGTAATTATTGCCATTTTGTTTAAGAGAGAACAAGAGATTTGTTTTCTTTGAATTATTCTGTAATTCTGTAAACACCATCATGTCTCTTAACTTGATGTTTTGTCATTTCCAATAGAATTATGCTATAAAGAACAATATTTTTATTTGGAAATTAGGAGAACTATTATCAGCAGTTCTTAAAAACGAAGGCAAAGCTGATCAGTTCAATACTTGCACTAAAAGATAAAACTTGAGAAACTAAACATTTTTGCAGTGGTCTCTTATTTTTTTCGCAGCTGTATAACTACTTCTCTCACTAATGACAACAGTTAGACACATGCTGCCTGTGTTCTAAGTAATGCAGTTCTGAAGTCCATATTCTTAAACCATTTAGAACCCAAAGTTCTACAATACCTGCATTCGTGAAATGTTCACGGTTCATTCCTAACAACATTCAGGAGGATTTTGAAGAAGGAGTTTGTTAGTACATTAATCATATCCGTATTTATGCAGAAAAATATTTTGTAAAAACAGTGCATGGCTTTTTCTCATTTCTGTTCTGTGCTTGTGCTGTGAAATTCTTTCTCTGGAATGTGGCTTAACAAACTATACATTTTTTAAAATTATTTTTAGTTGTTTAACTGATGCAAATTTGTCCATTTTAAGTAGCTAAATGTACTTTCTTTTAAAGTTCCAATACAAAAATGTGTAAAGATATCAGCCAACAACAGGGAGTTTGATTGTAGTATCAATAGAATATATAATACATTGTTAAAAAAAAAACAAAAAAAAACACTCTTTACCTCGTAAAATGTGAGAAAAGCCATTTCTCAAAACCCTCCTAGCATTAAAAATTTGAAAAGTACTTAGAACATCTTAATGGAATTGTAAAGTAATAAAAGTAAAAAAGTAAAAAAATAAGAACTATTATTTGAGTAAAGTACAAAGTATAGTCCATGCATTCCCTGGCTGGGGAAGACCATATTTCAATGTTTCACATGAATCCAAAATCCACTTTGCACTTTACAGTGCCAGAACACAAACAAGCAATAAGTAAAAGAACTGAAAAGGTGTAACCTGTCCACACACCCGTAGCTGGAATTGTAACTTTAGTCCTCATCTAATTGCAAGTCTTTGTATTAAGATGAAGGAGGAGCTGGTTTAACACCACTGAAGCAATTCTGATCTTTTTAAAAAGATTTTAAAAGAGCATTTTAGTGGTGGAGCGACATGGCAGCTACAAAGCTAACCAGCTACAAAACTAACTGCATGTTATCTAGCCCCTACAAGAAATAAAACAGTGTTGCTTCATTAGGAAGAGATCAGTGATTCTGTGCACAGTAGAGAATGTTAATCTGCAGCGGTGCATGTAGTAAAATGATCATTTGCACTGTTGAAATGAGCCTCCTTTATCTGGCTAATTGATCAGGGAGTACTTTATAGATCATGAACAAAGTGGACATGTACCCTTGTCTCCTAGTCAGACAGTGATTAGACTTTCTCTTCCCATTATTATGAAAATAATGCAAGTCTGATGAGGCTCCAAAGACACAGACAGTAATGCATTTATCTCTAATGAACTATCAGTATGTTGTTTTTTTTTTTAAACTGCAATCAAACAGAGAAACAAAAGCTCCATCTCTGATGTGAAATAAATAACAGAAAGACTTTACTGCAAGGTGTGTGTGCGCGCGTGTGTGTGTGTGTGTGTGTGTGTGTGTGTGCGTGTGTGTCTTCCTGTCAGAGACTTTTGCTGGGACATGTGTCTCTGTGGTCTGAGCTCGAGTTTACTTCAGTATCTAGTTCAGTGGTTTCTATGAGGTGTGCTGCACAGCGCAGGTGGGGGTGGGGGTCCCGGGGGTCCCAATTCATCATTGCACTTCAAAGTCAATGCCAATAGGGCCTTAGGGTCATGTCTACAGTGCAAAAAATATATATATTTTACTTTAATTTACTAAGTATCCAGAATTACCAGTGAAGTTTCACGTTTCTATCTCAGCGCTGTCGGACAAAAACTTGCATCTCCATTAAAAAAAAAAATAACCACCTGCTCTTTAATTTGTGTCACAATTTTATGAAAACCGGAACCAAAAAAAGGATCTGACATGGTTTCAAATAAATTGGTTTTACATGAACTTCCATGTTAAATTAAGGACGTTACTGAAAAGTTACCATGCTGAGGATATGAGCTGTTTTTCAGACAGCGTAATCTAATATTATCATACAAACATAGTTTCCAACATGCATTATTAGACATATCAGTTTTTTTTGTAAATGTTCTTTTTACATGTGTCAAAACCAAATGTGTTTGTTATGGAAGTTTTCTTTAGGTGCTTTTTGCTTCGGAACGCCCTGCATGTATCTCTCCAATATGAATAATGAATTTAAAAAAAAATGTTCTTTACCATCACTGTCAAACAACGTCTCAGACATCACACACAGTTTTGCAGCCTTTCTGTGATGGAGCTTTCAGAAGCATTCAACTCTTCAGATGTCTAGCTCCTATTACCACCACGGTGAACAGTTCTGTCTCAGTTTTTTTTGTGTTTAGATCTAAATTATTTAATTTAGATAAATCAGTGGAATTCCCTTTTGAGTTCTAGAAGTCTGTTTCAGTGTAGAAAAATATGTTAGCAAAGTACATTCCTTGGTTCACTGAGTAATGCTCTTAGATCAGTGAGGTGTTTGTTTGCTTGAGCATAGAGGAGAAAGCATGTGGGGATTGATGTCATCGCTTTTTTAGTTATAAAGGTTTAGTATGTAGTTATATATAAATCCTAAATAAAAATGCTCCATCCGATTAATGTCTGCAATGCTGTGAAAGGTTCCCCTTGTATTGGTCAGAACAAAGCGGTCCAGTATCAGTACTCAGCTGATTTTGTGTATTTTGTATATTTCTGTATTTAGAAAACACTGTGTTATAAAATATCAAATTTTATCAACACCATCCAGCACTAAAGGATGGATATAGAAACGTAAGGGGGCAGCTAGGAGTGGAGAGTGATGGAAGATGGCCTACGACCGTGCGTTGGTGAGGCAAAATTACATCTGCAGCAAAAAAACAGACATTTTTAATGAAAACCGATCTTAAAAGATTAGCGAGTATCACTTATTTACCCTAAGAGCAAGATCTGTGCAGAGATATTTCAAGAGGCCTGCAGGAAAGGGGATTTTATGATGTGGAAAGATACAGTCACTGTCAGTGTGAAAAACCACCGATGACATAAATAACAAACTTAGGTGGATTATATTAGTTTCTGGTTCTATTTGACAGCTTTTCTGGCAGATATAATGTACAAATCACAAAAAGACATGACCCTTTTAATTATGAAAGAAGTGTAATTTAAGATGTAGAAACACATTAGAAAATGGCCGTAAAGGTGGAAAAGTGGTTTTGAAAACAATTTTCAACATTAATGAAATATTAAGCAAGATATTAAAGGTATAACGAAGTGCGAGAGGATTGTGTAAATTCTTTTGGGGCACATTTAAATGATGAGATTAGAACTAGTGCTACCTGAACTTCTTCTTTTCTGTTGTTATTTATGCAGTTAGTTTATGCAGTTTCCTCCAGGATCAATACATCTTTCTGATTCTGATTCTGATTCTGATAGACACAAGTGCCGTTTCAAACACACTAATCAACCTATTTTAAAAATGCAGCGAGGTACGAACAAGAAAGGAGCGCCCTGTGCTGTGAGCTGCGCACAAGATCTGCTGCAATTACGCAATTTCTTTGGCTTATTAAAATGTTATTTTGACCTCAAAGGTGCTTCAAGACAGAAATTAGGGTTTTTCTTCAGGGGCTGCAAGATTCCTGCAAGGCTTTCCTCTGTGAGGTAATCAGAAGTGAATGGGATGAACCACATTTTAACAGTAAGGATGTAATGCAGGGTGGCCTTTGTCCTACTCTACAGATGTACACTGCATCAAAATTAGAGAAGAACAGAACAGGAATAGAATTCTAGAGAACAGGAATAGAATTCTAGAGAGGAACAGAACAGGAATAGAATGTGAAGGGCTGTACTGCAGGTTACTTTCAAAGCACTTTTAAAGATACTTTCAAAAGTTAAGTATTATCATACAGCTAAATGAACCAAAAGGGTTATTACAGCATTGAAGTACACTGTTGTTCTTTACAACCTCACTTGGCAGTTTCATATTTCTGGCCTAAGGGAGCCGCACCTCGACGAGGGCGAACAACCTCCAAAAGCACAATAAATAACTGCACGGCGTGTTTTGGCCGTTTTTTGACTTCAAGGAGTATTAATATGTCAAACCCACAGTAAGAATAGGATTGCTAAATTTCTGCTAATACTGTATTTCCGTGTCCATTTTCTTTTTTTACCATTTCCAGGAGTGAGACCATTATGAAATTTTCTTTAAACCCATTCAACTTCTCTCTTTACATTTTAACGGGTTGAAAAAGATTTTACACTATGTAAAAGTGATAAAAACAGGGATACGAGATTTTGTTCCAACAGCAACATATAGTAGATAACATACTGAGTCACAGGCTTGTTATACAGGCTTGGTCTACAGTGCAAACTGGGTGAGTGAACCCTGTTATAATGGGAAAAAAACTCACTGGTGGGTCCAAGTGTTTTAATGAATGGGTTTAAAGAGATTTGAGAACCTTAGTAGCCTGTTAGGAGCTTCCAGTAAAGCGATAAAACACATTTTTAATGACTTCAGTTTTACCTAACCAGTGTGGATGCTTGTTGGAAACTTTCTCTACCTAACTGGAAGGAAATAATAGTGGTTTTCATTGTTAAAATTCAACATCAAAGCTAAAAATAACATCAAAATCTGAAGCTTGTGCTGTGATGGCAGAGTGACAGTTGATGCTCAGGGTAACTGTGTCGCAATCTCTTCATTTGATGTTCCAAATGTTACGCATTTGTTTCTGACAAATGCTGGCTGTGCGGAAGAGACCTGACCTCTTATTCAGAAGCAGAAAGTTGTGATAAATCTTTATAACACTACGCATGTCTGACATTTAGCCCTGCGGAATTCTTCAGATGCATGGTATTACAAATTGGCAAAAAGAAATGGGAAGCTTGTTTGATACAATTTCATATAATAGTAGAGAGAAGAAAAAAATGTATATCTCACCTGCGGAGGAGAGAGAAAGGGCCAGGCAAAGCAGGCTTACTGTCCTGAACACTGCCATCACATCCCCCTGGAACTCCAGAAATATGTCTGGTGGTCTTTATCCTGCAGCTTGGCCTCACTGAGGGGCTGTGTTGAAGTCTGCCTTGCACGTATGTGGGCTTGTAAACGCCCCTTTGCAAGCAGGAAATGGCCCCAGTGCTCGGAACTGCCTAGTGGTGAGTGACACCATTCTCTAAGGCCTCAAAGCTCCCACCTCAGCACCTAAGGTCCTCTCATTTCAACACTTTTGTTGCCAGCGCTTCCTGTTTATTTTTAGACCAGTTATACATGCACACAGTGCAGCCCGAGTCTCCTTAATACCAATTATGCAATGTGCAAAAAAAGTGTATTCAACACATTACAGCTTACAAAAGGGGATTTAATCTTAGAACAACGCTTAATGAGGACTTCATGTAAAGAAGGAAAAGCCCCATGAAGAACATATTGTCTGTTTGTGATACATATATAAACATTAAGCAGCCACTTTATTACTGTACTCCTTAAAAATGTGTTCTTTAAGTAAATGTAATGGTTAGGTTTGAAACCATGGCACCACAAAGAACCAGTGGAATGCTTAAATAGTTTCTCCATATGATGGTGAAACTCTTGCGTCTGATTTATTTAAGAATGGTTCTGAGCTCCAAAAATGGTTCCACTATTGTTACAAGTCAAAAAAACCTTTTGGTACAATTTAGAGCCCTTCTCTCTTTCTGCGGAAAGCAGCAGTGAAAAGGTAGCACAAAAGCATATCTGAGTGATGCCAAAGAAGAACTTAATGACTTTAAGTTTCCTAACAAACCATTTTTGTAAATTAAATATGTTTAGTATGTTTAAATATGTTAAGAACCTTTGCTTAACGGTTTATGGGTTCTTCCAAGAACCTTGATATTATGTGGAGGACCCTTAACCTTTAACAAGGCTGGTCACACTCACTCAACTCATTTTCAAAACTGGTGCACAATGCCACCGCAGAACATTTTTGCTTCTCTAAAAAACCTTTCAGTTGACGTTTTTTTAAGTGTGTGGAAGACGTGACTGTCATCAAAAACGTCACCACATGGCCAGTCAAAAGAGGAGCATGCGCTTTGGATAGCAGGTAATGCTGCCTTCTATTCTGGGGACAAAGACGCTCTTAGACCTGCTAGAGCCAAACTGAATCGGGGTGTGAGGGCCAGAAAATCCAGAGTCACTTCATTGACTCAAAACACCTCAGGTGCTTGTGGCCAGGCATCCTGTCCATCAAAGACTACACAAAGTCTCCTCCACCACCCTGCAACGATAACACTGACTTCCCCTATACACTTAACACCTACGTAAGATGGTTTGAACAAAAGAACAACGCAACAACAATGAAAGCCCTTCGAGTCTGAACGATGAACTACTTTTTCTCGATCCAGCTGACATCCAGGGTCAACCCATGGACAGCTGTAGTTTCTAACAACGTATCAGCGTGTGAACTCAGGGAGCCAGCTGACGAACATCCTCACAGACATCAGTAACACCTCCCTGAACCAAGCCATCGTACCCCCATCCTTCAAGACCATCACACCACTGCCAAAGAAGTCACCAGCATCAACATTCTATGTATTGTCAGTATCTCATTTACTCCCATCATGATGAAGTGCTTTGAAAGCCTGGACAAGTACTGCACTGTTGTTCAAAAGTTGTCTTTGCTTCTGTGAGGAGGCTCTTTATAGTTTTCTGCTCTGCCTTCAATACAATCATCCCCCCAGCATTTGAGAAAAAACCTGGCCAGTAGGTATCAACAGCCAAATGTTGTTCATGCCTAGTGAAAAAACTGAATATAGGACTTCCTCACAGACAGACTCCAGACAGTACGAGTTGGGAAAAACACCTCTGGGACCAACACCATGAACACTTAATGGCTCAAGACTGTTGTGCAAAGGACAATTTGAACCACATCATCCAGTTCACAGATGAAACAATACTGTTGGGCTTCATCAGCAATGATGATAACTCGGCCTACAGAGAGGAAGTGAACCAACCAAAGTGACAACAACAGCCTGTCATTGAATGTCAACGAGACGAAGATTACTGTTGATTTCAGGAGGAAGCACATGGCACATACTCCATGGCAACCCTGTGGAGTCAGTAAGAAGCAGAAAATTCCTGGGGATGCACATCACAGGTGAAAAGACAAGGACTCTAAACACCACCTCCATAGTCAAGACGGCACAACAGCGCCTTCACCTTCTGTGAGGGGTCCCCTCCTGTCTTCCCAGCTTTCTACAAAGGCACCAAAGACAGCATCAGAACCTAGTCTATCCTCCTGAGAACCAAAGAAAAAAGTGTCTTACAATTTGTTTTTTTGTGTGATTTTTTTATCTGTTTGGGCCTAAAAAAACACCTTACAATTTAAATTTCTCTGAATATATTTTTTATTTTAATTTCCCAGCATGTCCACTGTAGAGGACAACAGAACGATTTCCATGTGAAAATAAAACTGAATTTAGAAAATGAAAAAAGTGATATTAACCCAAGAATACATTCAATTTGATCAAAACAATAAAATTTTGTATCACTCTTCTGTTGCTTGTTGCTTGCAAGGACAATGAAACATGTATTTTAGTTCAACAGTGAATTATAAGTCATAGAACATCTTCTGGATATTTAGCTATGATAGTCCTGGAAGCATATTTTCTTTTTGGTTCTGCAGAGGAACATCTTGCATTTGGTGCACCTCATGTATGTCTTGCCATTGCAGTCCTTGTTCCCAGCATGCAAACCCATCATATGACACATCACTGGAAAGCCCAGGGTGTCCTCTACAGAATACTACAGGGCTTGATGGGGTAACTCCAAATACTTAAGGAAGATACGGGTGAACAAAATGTCCATTATAAAGGACGTAAATGAATGGGCCGGGTCTCAGGAGGTTAAAAAAAGATCTTCACCCGGTGGGGTGTTGGCCCAGTGGGTAGGATACTTGCCACTGGACCAAGAGGTCATGGGTGCAACTCCTACCTTCAGCAAACCACCACTGGGTTCCCTTAACCCCACGTTGCTCCAGACTGTCCCCTGTAGTTAGGGAATGAAAGTTGATTTGGAAGTCTGCCATAAATGTAAATGTCACACTGCCTTAGCAGAGCCATCAAGATAGTCAGAGACCTGCCCGACCTGTGGACTGTTCAATCTTCAGCCCACTGGCAGCTAGTGGCCTTTGCATTCGGAAGGTTGTGGGTTCTAATCCCAGGACTTCCAGTGGCACCACTGAGGTACGTTTGAACAATGGTACCCCCACACACTGCTCCCCGGGTGCTGCATTCCTGGCTACCCGCCTCTTCACTTGGTGAATGGGTTAACACCGTGTGCTGTAGGTGTTCACAACTGACAAATGGACACTTTACACTTACAGTGTAAGAACGCCAGACAGGCCATTAAACTTGTCAACTTCCTCTAACAACACACAACATGCTGCACAACATGCACAAACTGTCTGGACACATAAATTCAGAACTCATACCTCCTGAAATGCAGCTATTTTTGTGCAATAATTCAATGTTCTTCAGTCAAGTTTACATTTCTTGTTACATTGTACCACAATGAAAACAACATAGTAGAAATCAACATCTTTAGGTCTTTAGGTCATTTGTGTTTGTGCTGTCTGTTATGCATACCTATTTTTGCCCTGTATATTACTTGTCTGTCAGTGCTGTCTAGGTCTACCTGTTGTTGTCCTACATGCAATTTATTTCAGCTGGGCTCTCCTTGTTGTACAGTCGGAATGATGATAAAGTTCACTTTGACTTTGGCTTCTTAACAAACACTGACCAGAAAAGATGTGGGATGGTTTGTAATGCTATGACTTGTCTACATTTTAAGCAAGCAGTTTGTTACACAGTAGACTTTTCCCCAGGACCACCTTTAACCCTGAGCAAAGTGTTCCTCCCAGCTTAAACGTGTGTTGTTGGGTTCATCAACAACTGTGTTGTTTTAAATCAACACTTTTCAACAAATCAGCCTGCACTACTTTTGAACTAATGCAAAAGTCTGAAGCATCTTTGCTACATCTGTCTTACAGACCAAATAGTTCTAATTAAAATCAAATAATAATATTTTACATTTGAATCTCATAACACCATCAAAAACACATACAATGAAATACTATTCATTTTAATATGTCTGTACCAGTAAAGTGTAACCTGTGTGTGTTTGCGCTGCTTGCATATGGTCGCCAGGGGCTCAGGGAGTCAGACTCGCTGAACCAAAATAAAAGAGCTGAGAGGGGGAGCTGAGTTTAGTGAGGGTAAAGTATATTTAGTCAAATTACAGAGGATATACCATATTATGCACAAAGAGAGGGTCTGCTATTGGTGGTTTGTGTTTACTTTTGCAGCAAAAACTCTTTCTATGATGTGTAAGTTTGTACACTGGCTTTAATTCAACCAGTTATGTTGCCAGAGAATCAGTTGATGCTACTAATTCGGTTCACTCCATTCTTTTCAGTTAAATTTCAGTTAAAGGTAAGTCCTTGCACTTCTTTCATTAGCTGAAATATGTTTATTTTTTGAACTATTTGCCATGGCACTGTTGTTCATAAGTTGTCTTTACTTCTCTAGACTCTTCATTTATCACACGAACTGGCGATACCTGTGAGCAGGCTGGAGTCAGGCCTCAGTGCAGGGGGTGACAGAGGGTGTGACACAGTGCTGTGAAGGTCCTCCTGAATATTTGGAGCCTTTGTGCGAACCGCTCTGGTCATCTGATAGAGGCTTTTGTACCTTCATGTTTTGTTTTCACTCACGTGAGCCCTGCTGCTGTCTGCCTCAGTGAAAACACCGGTACTGTGGCTTAATCCTGAGCCTTTTTTCAAGCAGACAGTCAAAAACCTCAGTTTATTAGAAGTTAAAGTTAGTTTCATATTCAGATTCACACTTTCCATCTTCCATGGCATCTATCGATCTATCTATCTATCTGTACATATGTGTGTGTGTATTACTATAGATATATGTGTGTGTGTGTGTG
>JBBPCX010000002.1:8571189-8596663 GCA_037974365.1 Hydrocynus forskahlii
TCTTGAGTGTGTTGGGAGAAAGATATTGAGGATGGAGCTGCGGAGAAGAGGAAGGTCTAGTTGGAAGTGAGGGAGGTCATGCAGGCAGTTGGTGAGGAAGAAGAAGATGCAGAAGGTAGAAAGAAAAAGGAGACAGTTGATCCTCTGTGGCAACCCCTAATCAGGAGCGGTCGAAAGTAGAATAAGAAGAAGATGACTATTGGAGCCTGCAGTAGAAAGTGATTAGGCATGTTTACAATAGATGTAGCGATGGTTAATTTTTTCATTTTGGCTGTTGTGTCCCTTAAAATCAGTTGTTCTCAAAAGAAACCACTGGGCCACGCACATTTCTTTTTCTAACCTTACTTTCAACAGGTATTCATTGCTATTAACAGATTCAGATGTGTTGCACAGAACATTCTGGGGGACTAGATTGAGGACCACTGCCTAAAATAATATTAATTCACTATTAAATGTAGATTTTAGAAAAAGAATTTCCAATAGTCTATAGCACCATATGTTTTTATTATTATTTTTTTCCATTCACCTCTTTTCCTTACCTCCATGGGAAGGACGTCAATATAAAGGCAAAGAAACCACCGGGAGACCACCAGGGTCCACATCACATTGTGCTGAGTCATGGCCTGCCACACAGCATGCACTTTCATCTTCACGAGCTCTCCCAGCACCTCCTGATCTGTCTTCAGTCCCAGCATGGCAGGGGTGTAGTAATCTGGGCCACAAACAGCACAGTTATTTCTCCTTCTACTTCTCTCTGTTTTTGCTTCAAAATGTTCCCCTCACCTAAATAAAGCTGATAAGCCCAGATATGTCAGGTGTGTTTTTTTATTTTGCAGTGGAGCTGCAAGACAATTCTAGCTAGCAAGTGATGGAAGCCTAGGCTTCACGAATTAGCAAAAGTGAATAAACACACATCAGTCAAACTCTGTTATCTGAAATGGACTAGCTTATGTGGTTTGCCAAAAGTATTTCACATAGTTTCAGTAGTGTGTAAAGGATCATACTTGAACACACCATACAGTGTGAAGTCTGAGGTGCCGCTAGCAGTCCTGGGATTCAAACCCACCGCCTTCTGATCCCAGGGGCAACTCCCTAACCACTAAGCCACCAGCTGCCCCACAGGGAGCATAAACTTTATCCATGTTACTGTACATTGTTCTACAGTATATGTATGTCATTTATCATCCATACAACCACATAAGCAAGTCTGTTTGGAATAACTGAACATCATGAACAATCCATCATGGTTTGAATAGGTGTGATTAATTAGTGGCATGAAGCTAATATTTTTTCTGGAGTGCAAAGAGAGAGAGAGTCATGAATTTTGTGATTTAAAAAGACTGACAGCCAGGTGGCCTCCCGGCAGTACCACTACAACCCACTGGGGGCCTCCAGTCCACCGTTTGAAAACCATTGTTTTATAGCATCATGTGAAGAAAACCTTTCGGGCAAATTCATTTTTAGTAACAAACTAAAATGTAACTAAAATAGAATTTTTTATATGAATTTTTTATATGAATGTTTAAGTGATAAGTGATATTAAGTGATATTATAAAAAAACAGAAATATAACATCTGGGCTCAGACTAGTGTAGACTTAGTGCAGGAATAATAAATCCCCTTACCAGGGACAGTGTTTAACTCATTTAGCTTAGGTCTTTAAATGAAAATAGTAAGTGAAGACTGTTTGCCAGAGGTTTACTAACATGTAAGGCACGTGCCATGTCTCCCTAAAGAAAATTTTGCATCATGACTCTAATTACATGTAGCCCTCAAGGACCCTCGTATGGATCCCAGACTGAGATGAGCTCACTTAACCACAATTAATAATCATGTGAGGGCTTCACTGTTCCTACTGAAGCAGCGCTGTCTAACGAGCGTAGCCAGTTTTAAAATGCTGCTAAAAACTGCACTTCTCCTCTGTCTTCTTTTAAATATCTGCACTACCATCACACTTTTAATCTTATTCTTCTATTGATTGTATTCTTTTATTTCTTTTGTTCTTTTACTTCCTACCATTTTTATTCTATTCCTGTAAAGCACATTGAATGACCTTTGTGTATGATAATGGGCTAAATAAATAAACTTGACTGTAGAAGGCCTTCCCTGTCCTCAGGGTCCACTTATCATTTTGCTCATGACACATCAGTAAATACTCTGTTGTATTATCATGTCTCAACTTAACTTGGCACAAAAACCTTAAGCAATTGCTATATTAATAATGTTATATTGTTCATTAATAAAAAAAACAATTAAACATTAATTACTAAAGTGTTCGAAGTAATAAAACAATTTACTGATAAATAATCAAATCTAATTTAATCTAATTAGCCTTTTCCTTATTCTTCTTTTTGCCAGTCTATACAATTTAAAATATTGTGTTTTTTGCAATGAAATTCAGACATGTGATTAGGGAACAATGAGAAATGCACTTTTGTCTTCATTTACTACTTTTGTCTAACCTTCCTTTGTTATCACAGCAGCTGTGTGATTTCTCTATTAATGCTTGATGAGATTGGAGAACACAGAGCATGAATCTGAGTCTCATCTCATTACAGAGTCTCTCCAGGTTTTAGAACAGGGGACAGGTGTGGCATTGTTTGGTCATGAGACCATTTTTGTGTGGATTTGTATGAATGTTTAGGTCACTGTGTCCTATCATTACCCGGCCGATAAAACTGCCCCAAAACTTTACACATCCTTCACCATGTTTAACAGCGGGGATTAGCTTCTTTCTGCAAAACCATCCTGCTTTTCCCACAAAACCCACCTTTAGCATTTGTTGCCTGATTCCAGTTAAAGTTGCAGAAGCATATAATTAACTCTAGCTGCTTAAATACGTGGGTAGATTACATAAAAATCTTTCCTCTTTCACAGCTTCCACGCCTTTGTTAGCATAGGGGGACAGAGAGTCAACACTTTTGTCAAATTTTATTTGGGTTTTCTCTGATCTTCTCCAGGCTGGAACTTGGCCTCAGTGTTGCCTCATATTTATACCCCAGTAAAAAGTCCTGGAAGGCCACTTATAATCCTGACAAATATTTTTTTTTATGTAGTTGGAAATATACTTCACTTCCATTTGCACTTAAGAATTTCAAGGCGCGCCACAAATTGTGAATTTAATTTTAAAAAATTCTCAGTAAAGATTGTTGTTTTCTAAATTTACCTCACGAGGGTAGATTAAAGTGTAGTCATAAATCAAACTAGTTTACTGAAAAAACATTTTTCATTAAAAAAATGTATCATTTAAGTCATCATGAGCCGACTTTGTGTAATTTTTATGAGACAGAACTAAGATTATCAATATACAATAAATATAAATATGTGTTGCATACAGTCCTAGACTAGAGAACTAAGAAACTCTGGGGTGAAAATAGTGACTGACCAGGTAAGATTCTGCCCAGCAAAGCATCCATTAACCAGAAAGACTTCTCTTCATCTTTAGTTATGATAAGGAGGTAGCCTGCAATAAAGTTCATTCCCTTAAAACAAGGGAAAGATATAACGGTAAATATGGGATGTTAGAAAGGTGACCCGATCAGCTAAACAGTGGTGGAACAGGTTTAGGCAAAGTATTGACTGAGCAAATACACTGTGGTGGATGAATAATTACTGCATACATACACAAACAGCTCTATGGGGTCATATGCACACTGATTAAAATAATGTAAAGGCTTTTTTAACAGCGGCTGTAACATCAAGAATGAGGAACATACAGTATTTGTCCTGGAGTGTTAAGTGTAGTCTAATCGAGTTCTTACCTGACAGTAACCAACATCCTTGTTATGGTGCCCATATGCCAGAAGAACATTGCACAGAGATGACTGTAAACACGGCTGGGAGGAATTACGGAAGTGGACGTTGTCTGGGAAGGTTCTATGCAGGTCTAAGACAGGACATAAAAACTTGAACAAACTAGACCAATTCTGTTAACAAATCATTTTCAATTTTGATTTCAATTTCATAGCCATCAAAGAGGAATTAAATTTGTATATAAGATCACTGGGCCGTCAGTGACATTTAAAACAACACCAACAACAATAACGATATATAATCCCGCACAGACAGAATTTACAGCAGTTCCCTTAAACTTAAGGTCAACAGAACAAGGTCTATTGAGTTTATTTCTAGTGGTCAGGTTGAGACAGGCTGCAAAGTCTTGTTTAAAAAGTCCTACTGTTGTGGTTCATTATAGTGATTCTAACTTTTGTTCATTGATTTCAGGCCAGAAACACCAAGATTCAAAAGAGGAACCCATCTCTTCTGGGCTGTAAGGGCTGGTGGAGGTCTTATGATGGCAGGATGAGTTTAAATCTGTGGAAGATCAAGTGAGAACTGACAGTCAGCTATGGTGAGATGGTTAGTATGAGCATAAGGCAGAGTTTTTGGATACCTTCACTGATACCACCGATACCACTTTCTAGACCAGGGGTGTCGAACTCCAGCATGTTTTGCTGATTTCCCTGCTCAGAAACACCTGGTTCCCCTCGCCAGTTAATTGTCAGGTTTAGTGAATGTGTTTGAGGAGGAGAACCATCAAATTGTGCTGGACACCGACCCTCCAGGACTGGAGCTTGACACCCCTGTCCTAGACTGTAATTGTTCGCATTTAGAATTAGAATTTCATAATCCAGAAAGTGTAAGGGGCTTTATTACTGCCTGCAATGTACACTGTGTGTACACAATACACTGTGTACACTGTGGAACCTGAGCTTCACCATTTCGTCTCTCTGTATATTTGTATATGCTTGAAATGACACTTTTATGTGGGAATATTTACTAACCACAGCAAACTGAATCTTCAGAAAGCTCTGATGTTAATAACATGGTTATGAAATGGATTGTAGACTGACAATCAACCCTCTAGATTTTGGAACGAGTGAGTTTTTTGACTAACGGATGCAGATGTTTAGGCACTGAAATGTACTATAGAATGAGATGGAGCTTTTTCTACTTAGCCATTAATTCATTCATTTATTCATTTTCTGTAACTGCTTAATCCTTGTTAGGGTCGTGGGTTCCCTGAGCCTATCCCGGGACCAACGGGTGTGAGGCAGGGACTCGCCCTGGGTGGGGCGCCAGCCCACTGCAGGGGTCCATTTAGCCATGCAGAAACTATTAAATATTGTTATTGGCTCCTGTTGGCTCATTTTAAAATGATCTATTGTGGTTAATAATGACTTTTTGTGTTTCTCAATTTAAAGCATCTTAATGGTTTAACAGGAGACCTGTGACAAATTCTAGATTCATTTGATGGTTGGTTTCTAGTTGGTTCTGAATGTTTAATACAAGAAACATGCGGTCTTTAATGACAACCAAGCCAATTCCCATTTGGGATTAAACCCATCGGATTATAATCCTAATTGTTTTAATGGTCGATTTTCAGCAGGGTATTGAAGTAATTCAGTCGATACTATAAAAATATGAAATTCTGATACTACTCGTAACATCATGAAGCAAGGATGGGACTGACCAGTGCGTATGGTCTCTTCCAGCCTGTGGTCATGGCCAGACTTCAGCAGAGACTGGTAATAGCCTTGGTTCAGCTGCAGATGCTGCTGGGCTCCACTGGCTGCCATCCAGATCAGTGCCCGGTGTTCATTAGGCACTCCTTTTCTCACATACCGTTTCACTGCCAAGCGTGACGCACAGGGACAGCGATGAGCAGTGTGTATATGGCAATGAAAGGGAGCTCTGTGTGTGTGTGTATGTCCTTGTATGTGTGTGTGTGCCTATAATGCCCACCTTTCAGATTCTTATCCACCCCGGTGTTCTCTTTTAAGAGTTTGGACCACTTCATAGACCTTCTTGTGAGGACGGTTAAATACTCAGACATCATCTCCTCATGGGATTCATGATCAAAGCCTTCAGGTTGCTCAAACCCATACTGATCTGTTCTACATGGTGAGGACAAATATCAATTGTGCCATTAAAATAATGCAACAAGAAAAAACTATATACACTACTGCTCAAAAGTTTTAGAGCACCCCAGTGTTTCAAGGTTTTTTTTTATTGAAACCAAACAATTTTGACTTATATATATATATATATATATATATATATATATATATACAATAGACATATATACATACATATATAAATGTACGTGTATATATAAATTGGTGGCCTGTGACAAATTATGAATGTATTTGATGATTTAATAATGGTTGCTTTCTAATGGGATCTAAAGGTTTAATACAACACACTTGTGGTCTCTAATGGCTACCAAGCCAGTTCCCATGAGGAATTAAAACCATCAGATTCTAGTCCTAATGGTTCTAATGGTCTGTTTTTATCAGGGTATATGCAGTCTGATACTAATTACTCCTTTTAACATCATAATTGAATACTTATATGTTTCTAAATATATGTGACATGCATATTAATGCATACACATTAACAATGGCTGTTTTTTAAGTCATTTATAAATGAGTCTTTAATTTACAATGGAGGTAATCACTTATCCTCTCCCTCCCTCAGAGCAAGGCCTATAAAAGAATAAACAGAGAGGTGAAATAGGCTCTGAATTAAAGTGACAGCAGGCAGACGGTGACCTCTTGGCCATAAACACACATCACCTGACACACAGGTGAGAGACTCTGGGGGGTTGAAAAGCCCATTATAAAAGCTGGTTCAAAATATGGAGTTACTTGGTGATACAAAAATATGTAGCTTACCTCTGACAGTCCTCTTTGTTTGAAATGTCACCTTCAGGGGGGATTTGACCACTCAAGAGACTCATCTCCGTTCTCATCAGCCTCCGTCACTCAGACTCTCTCTCCAGCCTCATTACAGTGGAGCTCTGCCCTGCAGGCTGCTGCTGTGTTCTGTAACTTATTACACACACCCCGCCCTTCAGGCAGATCCACAGAGCTTCCCTAAACCTGGGCAAACCACCTGGCCTGTACTATAAAGGTGTTCCTCAGACGAGTCTCTTTTAATGCCAATTTCTTATTTCTCTTTTTATATTTTTGTTAGAATCCAAATAATAGAACTACACTTTCAAATATTTGTGTGGTAAAAATAGACTATAAAATATTTGTGTGGTAAAATTGACAATAATCCTACATATTTTACATTTACAGCGTAAAGACGACCAAAACTGAATACAGGGTTTTCTCCAGCAGGTGGCGACACAAGCTCAGTAAAGACACAGTGACCTCCTTTATTACTTGTTTTGTATGTAAATGGAAAGAAACATGCAAGGCCACTTTCCCAGACATACACAATATGGACAAAAGTATTGGGACGCCTTTAATGACGCTTCTATACAAATACATAGACTTTGATATGGAGCTGCAGCTATAACTGCTTCCACTCTTCTTGGAAGGCTTTCCACAAGATGTTGGGAGTTTCTGTGGGAATTTGTACTCATTCATTCTGTAGAGGATTTATGAGGTCAGGCAGTGATGTTGGACGAGACGGCCTGGCTCACAATCTCTGTTCCAGTTCATCCCAAAGGTGTTGGATGGGGTTGAGGTCAGGACTCTGTGTGGGCCAGTCAAGTTCTTCCACACTGAACTCATCCCACCATGTCTTTATGGAACTTCCTTTGTTTACTGGGACACAGTCATGTAGGAATAGAAAAGGTTCTTCCCCAGACTGTATCCACAAAGTTGGAAGTCAAAAATGTCTAGGTATGCTGGAGCACTAAGACTGGCCTTCACTGGAAATAAGGGGCCACCTGAATTCAATGATTAAGAGGTGTGTCCCAATACTTTTGTGCTTATAGTGAAGTTAAGGCCTTGAACAGAAATGCACTGCAAATTGTCCCTGAAGACCATTATAAGTTCCTATTTAAGTAACAATTTTGTTCCTAATTTTTGCAGCTCCTTTTAGATACGTATATTTACAAAACACGATCTGTCAGGGAGCCTAAAATTCCATCACTGGTTGATGTCCATTATTGTCCGTATTTAAATTTTACACTGAGAGTACTTTGGTTTAAACGGCTTGTGCAACAAAATCTGATGCAACAAAATCAAAACATACGATTAATGGGAAATATGTCATATTCAGTCTTTTGATCTCCTGGGGTTTGAACAAAACCAAAATTAGACTGATTATAACTAAAGTCTGCATTAAAGTGCAACCAAAATGGCTAATGTTAGCTGTTCATTAAAGGTATGACATCATAAAATTCCATTCTATTGAGACCAATCAGAGAGACTTTTCTCTTGAATTATAGTATTTGGACACTAAGGGGTTAATGAGCAGCTCGAAACCAGCCAATCAGCGAGGGGTGAGTGACGTATGCGGAAGCAGTAGCTACATGTTTGTATGGAGACAGTTATAACAATCGATTTATGATAAAAAATATTCTTAATCTCTTCTTTTAAATCAGCCAGACGAGCTTTGCGACTTCGAAATGCCTTCAGGACCTCAGGGCTTCGTGGAGACCTAAATCCTCCCAGTCTGCTGCAGAGTTTAAATACAGAAGAGCAAGACTGCCAGATCACAACCGTTCAGTTAAACTCAGCTCCGTTCAGTTCGATTCGGTTAGGTTTAGTTAAGCTCAGTTTGATTCGATTTGGTTCAGTTAAGCTCAATTCGGTTCAGTTAAGTTCAGTTTGATTCGGTTCAGCCGACTTCGTTCTCAGAAATGATTGGAGTGGATCTGTCATCTGGTGAGTTTGGAAACGTTATTCCCGTTTTAATGTTTTTCACAAGGTTTTTCACAAGGTTTTTCCTAATGTTTTAGTAATCATTTAATCACTGCCCACCCCTGACCCAGCTATGCCAAGAAAAACGTCTCCTGCTGATTACAAACAAGGATGTCAAACATGAGAACTGGACATACAGCATCCCGACTCGCCTGTATATAGTTATAACAAAGGTATTACTGTAGTGTTGTGACATCTGTTATGCCAGTTTTATCATTTCCTTGCACAGTTATTTGGTATGACTTGTAGTAGCTGTTTATTCAAGTTCTCATAATCTCATCCGCTACAAGAAAATTCAATATTCAAAATTCAGGGCAGTTTATTTGTCACATACAGGTTATGCAGTGAAATGTGTCCCCTGGGTTACTTCTGGACTGTGCAATAAACAAGTAACAGCAATAAATGAATACTAAGAAACAAACAAAACACAGAATGTCAAACAGTGGTACACTAATACAAAATAGAAAGGTACTAGACTACATAGTGCCAACACTGAAAAATGAACAATGTACGAATTGGTGTAGTGCTTGAAATGTTGAATCAAGTGTAAGAGTTGAATACTGTCAGTAGTATATAAAAAGTAATTTTAAATATGAAATGCAGTATTAAAGATGGCATTATTACATTAAGTAGAATCATGAGGCTTGAAATAAGCAGTGGAGTCATATGAAGAGTGAAATTAGTGGCATGTAAGTATCCTGCATTGACCACTCTCCCCACAACGTTTTTGGTCTTGAGCGGAGCAGCTCCCAAACCAAGACGTGATGTTAACAGTCAGGATGCTTTCAACAGCAGCTGTGGAAAAGGTCTTCAGGGTCCCAGACAGTCCCCAAACTTTCTTTGAGACCTGGAGGTGTATGTGGTGGGACCTGGTCAGATCCTTTAAGATGTGAACTGAGAGCAGCCACACAATCACAAGTGTAGAAAGAGAATAGTAGATCCTCAGGACACTACCTTGCGGAGCTCCAGTGTTAAGGATGATGGAGTTGGGCATGCTGTTTCCCAGTCTCGCCACTTGGGGTCTGCTCTTGAGAAAGTCTAGTACCCACTCACAGATCGGGTGCTTCAGTCCCAGGTCCCTCAGCTTAGCGATCTGTCTTAGTGGGACTATGGTATTGAATGCTGTAGTCCACAAACAGCAGTCATGCATAGTTCCCAGTAATTTTCTTTTTGTTAATATATTTGTACTGCTTTAAGGGAGAACAAAACAATCACACTTAACACAAAACAGTGCAATGCTTGAAATGAAAAGAAGTAAAATAAATTAATACAACAGTAGTGATTGAACAAAAAAAGGGAGGGGGCACAACAAAAAACACACTGCAAGTCATTGAAAGTCTGGCTGAGACACAAGGCCTGTACACAAGGAATTATAACATTGAACCTGTCATGTCCCTGGTTAGTGGCTGCTAGAAGCTGCTCTTCTGTTTGTTTAGGACCTTGTTAAGTTGTTAAGTTAACTGATTCTGTGTTTTGATTTGTTCTTGCTTTAGTTATGGGGGTCGGTCCACCATCATTCTCCCTTGGCTCTTGCTGACAAAACCTTTGCAGAAAGTTATAGCAGCTGACCAGTTATTGATTGTTCTTGGAGAAGCTTTATGGAATTTTGCTATAGCACATTCAAGAATTAAAATGTCCACAGCTCCCAGAAATTTTAAGAGTTTAAGATAAGAAAGATCTTTATTTATTATGAGTGATATCATTGTGTCTTTAGCATGCTCAGTTGAACAAGAGAGAACAAAAGATAATGAGACAATAGTAAAAAATAGACAATAAACAATAGTGCAACAACAAGAACATTATTGTAACAAATCAGCAATGTAACACTGATACTGCTGTGTGTAAGATTTAGCGTACTGTACCAGCAAATCAGTAGTGCGAAAAGTGATTTACCGCTAATGCAATAAAAACAAAAATAAACGCAATAAAATAGCAGCAGATGATGAGGGGACGAGATTAACATTCAGTAACATTCAGTCAGTTCACAGATTAATCAGTTAAGTTTAATTGCACAAATTTTATTTTGCATAAATACGATTCAGAACAGAATGACATGAAAACTCAATTACATAAAATTAATACATTTTACACAGAATTTACAAGAAGAATCTGTTATTAAAATGAACTCAATAACTAACCTGCACTTTGATATGTTTACTATCGCCCTGAAAGGTCTAAAATCTTAGAGCATGTCTTAAGAGTGATCTCAAAGCTGTAATGCTTTTGGAAAATCACTTTTGTGATTAACAAAACAGTCCACCCTGAGATAGCTGACCCTGCTCTTGGAGGGCTGGCCTTTTGCCTGCTAATTCAAAACGCTGTTTTCATTCCAGATGTGGACGCTGTGGTGGAGAACATTGGAAAACTGCCACCAGAAGTGTTTGCAGAAACAGTAAGAACGGAATGTGTTCTGTGTGATCTTCGAGTTCTAAAACCAACCTTTTAGATGCATAGATTTGTCATTTGATGTATTGTCCCACAAAGCCTGTTTGGCAGCATGGCAGGCTTTTATTTAGGCTACAGATCTGATTGTGATCTTTTCATCTTTCCAGTGTCATGAGATTCTGCTTCATCTTCAAGGAAAGAGCAGTGCGGTAGATTTGGTAGAAAACTCCAACGTAAGTTCTGGCACCACAGTAAAATCTACTTTTTTTGCGGAATTCTTTGTAGTGATTGTTCTCTTTTTCTGAACTAGAAATTTCAGAAGGCTGGGGTAAACCTCGAGTGGAAATCAGTTCAGGATATTATAAGGCTGTTATCGTTTCATTTTAGGTAAAGTATATCTGTTGTTGTAGGACTGTAAGAATGTAAAATGCCTCAAGATGTAGAGAAAATCATCTTTCTGAGCACAATGCTTATGGTTTTACTAGTGAGGAGGCCATGTGGTCGGGTAACATTCATTTTTGTGTCAAAGGTGAGACTGTATTTGATAATACAGTTGTTCTGTGTCCATGTTGTCAGTTTGGCAAAGGCTGTCCCTGCAGTTTGTTTAATGGATTATCATGTCTTGGTGGTCTAGAGATTAAAGAAGTGTTGTGGGCAAGCTTACATGTGTGTTTACGCTATTTGTACCTGTTCTTCCTTCTAGATCCGCTGCGAAGTGCAAACTCACTGCGGATGTCCTGATCTCTAAATTAGGTGAGACTACCTGTAAATGGTCCAAACCAGCTTTACAAGTTTTGCACCAGCTGTGGAATGAAAATGGCTCTCTTGTACAAACGCACCTAGAGGCTCAAGCCATGGCCAGTGTTGGACAGGTAAGTCACATATTTAAATTACTGTTTATAAAATGGAGAGCCACATTAAAAACTTTATTTATTAACGCTTGATAAATACACAACAGCATCAAATGAGTTTTGTATTAACGCAAAACGTTTGACATAATGGATTATCATATTGTTGCTTGGCAATCATATCCTACTGTTAAACAAACTTCACTGTAAAGAGGATATTGCATTGTTTACTGATTATTATTTATAATTAATTATTAACTTGATTAAGGTGGTTTTAAGCACTTCACTTCACACTGTGGGTCTGAGCCATGGTAAAATCACTGGGCCTCTTGTGACTGCTTTATTTTGGGGTTGTAAAATCATTGAATGCATAACAACACCTCTTTACTCTTAGCTGATAGATATACAGTGGAAGCTGGGCATGGCTGTGAGCTCCGACACATGTCGCTCCCTCAACTCCCCATACGTCTCCATCCTGATGAAAATTGCAGACACATCCGGAGAGATTTCTTATAAGTCCTTTGAGATGACCATTCTCCAGTTCCAGGTTTTCTGTATTTTTATTTTTCTTGTAATTCCTTTAATTTTCCCTCTAACATAAATCTTATTAAATATGGATCAGCTGAAGGCTGTAGGCTAAACTAATGAATTTACTTCTCTTTCTTTTTTCCCAATTTAGAACTTCTTCAGACAGTTCAAGGAAATGGCGTCAGTTTTGGAGACCGTCTAAGAGTTTGGCTCTGGATGACGACTGTTTCTACTGGGATTGTATAGAACACTTCAGTGTTGCCCAGAATGTTTACATCCAAGCAGTTTTCTTATTTATTTGTGCCGTCTGACAGCCCTGTAGTGGGATATTTGTCTAAACTATGTTTGCACTTACATATACTTTTTTTTTGCATGCTTTCGATATGATGAGCCGTTTATAAAGATCTTGGAATTATCCCCCGGTTTACATAAAATGTAATAAATAAACAAAAACGGAGCAGGATTGATGATTGTATTAATGGAAGTTGGCGGCCTAGTGAGTAGGGAGTTGCCCCTGCAATCAGAAGGTCGTGGGTTCAAATCCCAGGACTGCTAGTGGCACCACTGAGGTCCCCTTAAGTAAGGTACTGTCCCCTGCTGTGTTCCTGGCTGCCTGCTGCTTCACTTGGTGAATGGGTTAAATACAGAGAAAGAATTTTGTGCTGTTCACACTGTTTGCTGTGGTGTGTTCATGTATGACAAATGGACACTTTACACTTAATTCCAGAAGATCATGTGATTCCCTTTAAACCATTGACCTTGTTCAAAGAGAGCACTGTGCCATAAGAAAACCTTTGATGTATTTTCTGCAGACTGTATTTAAAGGAATGGTCATGGGTGAAATACAGTATGTCTTTTGTTGAAAGAGCTTTCTTTTCTATCTCAGCCATCCCTGACTAAAACATTCAAGGCAAAACATATTGCTTGACTGTGTGTGTTTGTGTGTGTGTGTGAGTGTGTGTGTGTGTGTGTGTGTGTGTGTGGTGAATCACGTGTATTTCAGATAGTCTGACTGAATGTAATTGTTCTGAATACCAGCTATTCAATCTGATAAACTGTAGGTTTTGTACTGGAGTGGGCTATAAGGCCACATTTACTCTATACAGCGTTACATGAAAATTATGTATCCACAGAAAACAATAACTTTGATTTTCATGAGTCTGTTGCATTATGTGTGACCTGAGCTTCACCATTTCACCTCTCTGCGTACTTGTATATGGTTGAGATGACAATAGAGTTTGCTTTGACTTTTTCTTTCAATAATTGTCACTTATTTTTGTTCTACACTTTGTAGTTTGCAATCACAGACTCGAGTCCACCTCCATTTACCAATAATCAGGACCACCAGTGAGCAGATGTTATTTGGGTGGTGGGTCATTCTCAGCACAGCAGTGACACTGACATGGTTGTGGCATGTTGGTGTGTGTGAAACCTGTGATTTGTATTTACTGTTACATACACTACACACTAAATCAAAGTAAACAGGACTAACAGTGCTTTTTAGGGCTGATTATGTCTTTGCAGCCAGTTGACAGAAGTACTGATGAAATCCACAGCAGGCAAATTAAACATATTGTGGTGCAATTTAGCATTATAATAATAAATATTGCCATATTGCTCAGACTTAACTGTATTCCTTTGACTTCTCTTGCACATAGCAACTGTGGTCTAGAGCTCCATATTTTATTGAAATTTAAACAGAAAAAAATAAATAAGAAACAAGCATGAGACAATGTAGGCTGGATAAAACTTCATAATAGATGTGCCTTCCTTGCTGTTTACAGAAAGCAGCCATCAATTCGTATGTGACTAAGAGAATAAGAATGATAAAAAAAAGAAGGGACTGATTGATTATGGCAGCCCAAAAGCAAACACCTGGGAAAGAAATTCTCCTGCTGTGTTGTCGGCCCCAGTGCCACCGGGTGGCTCTGATGGGGTTACATGTACTGCATATTTTATCTATTTCTGGGACCAAGAGAGCTTGTGTCTATGGCATCCTGTTACGGGCCGAGCACCAAAGAATTCAATGCTAACTGCATTAGCATGAGTGCATACTGTCTTTGGAGTGTTGAGAACACCTGCCTGCTTCATGGAAATGAGACAAAATCCGTATCTTTGAATCAGTAAATTCAAATAAATGTAATATGAATCTAATAATATTGTCCCTACATTGTAACTTTGAGAAAAGCAAACTACTATTCAATTAATATTAATGTATGTGTAGACCACATGCATACACTTATGACAATAAAGGAAAATAAAAGCTGTTTTAAAACCCTTTTTATTTTATCAGAGACCCTGTGCTGTATGTGGCGACATACTTGACACTCCAGCACCCCAGTGCAATAGAGGAAATGATAAGATACCAGTTATCTCTTGTCAGCAAAGCTGTTTAACTTAAAAGCTGTTAAGTTATTTTCACCCAGAGACTAATCTCTTCTCTGTTTTTACTGACCTCTGACCAAAAATAAGCATACTGGCATCTAAATTCCATTTAAATGTGTGTGTGTGTGTGTGTGTGTGTGTGTGTGTGTGTGTGTGTGTTTGTGTGTCTGTGAGTGAAAGTGGAAAGTCATAATGGCCTCAGTTTTGTAAGAACACCTGCTCCACGTGGATATTTACATGTAGCATCTGGTCCTCCAGGGTCAGACCCTGCAGGCCTGTGTGTGTGTATGTGTGTGTGTGTGTGTGTGTGCGTGTGCGTGCGCGCGCGCGTGTGTTCCACTGTGTGTGTGCGTCGTGTGTTGTATTCATCTCTTGTAGGGACCTGGGTATGTCCTAAACTTAATGGAAAACAGGAAAAGCTTTATGATGATATAGTTACATTTGACAGGTTATTGTGTCGATTTTTAAACCCTTATTTTAAACGTTTTTAGTTCCTGAAGTTAAAGTAGATGTTGCTAAAACCAATTATTTAGCGACATGTAATGCAAGGATGGGAAAGGTACAGAGAAACAACACAGTGACCCTAAAGGCCAACCTGTTGTTTTTGTTTTTTTTTTAATCTTTTTATGTTTGTCATCCTGTTATTTTTTTAAATCTTTTTATGTTTGTCACCACGTTCCAAGTAAAAGTGTTGCTATGTGGACGTATAGTATAAAAAGGAAACCACAAATATAAAGTAATTGAAACATACTCAAGTCAATTCAGCATACTCAAGTTACTACATACCCCACTCGTGGGGCAGCTGGTGGCCTGGTGGTTAGGGAGTTTTCCCTGCAATCAGAAGGTTGTATGTTTGAATCCCAGGACTGCCAGTGGCACCACTGAGGTACCCTTGAGCAAGGTACTGTCCCCACACACTGCTGTTCACACTGTGTGCTGTGCTGTGTTCACGCATGAATATAAGGGGCCACTTTCCTTTACTTTGCAAATAAAAACCAGCACTCAAAACAACAGAAAACCTGCAGACATCCCCACAAAGGCAAGAATACAAGCTATACTGTGAGTGCGTTTATGGAGAAAGGGGCGGGGGCGTGCTAAGTCACGTGAAGTGGGAGGAGCCATACCTCCGTCCACATGCGGTCAGGTGAACGCCTCCTCTCCTGAGAGCCCCGCCCCCTGTCACGCCCCCAGGGGCTGAGGGCTGAGCAGCAGGGAGAGGGGAGGAGGAGGACGGACTCTCCTGGACGGGCTGCTCGTGGAAACCAACGAGTTTGAGCTCCAGAAGATCTCAGAGTGTGAAAAGAAAAGAGTGGCGTGGAAGGATATCGGCGTTATTAAGAGATAATTCCTCTGTCAGCTTGGTCCTCCACTTCTAGCTGGAGAAGGAGAAAACTGGAGCTGGGGACTCCTGACTGTGTGTGTGTTTTTACTCCCTCACGCCTCAGACGCCACGTTTTAGTGCCTTACTGACCTACAGCATCGAGCTGGAGTCTCGGGCCGCCTGAATGGATGCACTTTTATCCAAACATCTCGCTCAGCTGTGTCCAAAACGTGCCAGAAGCTGCTGTGTGTCGGGAAGAGGAGCTCGTTTCTTCCTCCAGCCTGGAGAAGGACGTGCAGCAGCAGATGTAGAGTAACTTTTCCCCCTTCTGTGGCCTATTTGAGTGAAGTGAGGGAGAGTGGAGCCCGTTGAGCGCCCCACACCCCTCCACATGCGCCTCCAGGACCGTGCTGAGACTCGGCCAGGTTCTTTGAAGCCTTTGTCCTCCTCGACCTGAGAAGAAGAAGCAGAAGAGCAGGAGATGGAGGGTCAGAGCAACGACAACAACAAAGGAAGCAGTCCCCAGCCCGAAAGGCGCTTCTCTCTGTGCTACATGGGTTGGTGCCCCCTGGACCGCAGGACCACCCTGCCCATGCTGCCGTGGCTGGTGGCGGAGGTCCGCAGGAGGGGCGAGAGGACCGAGTCGGGACCCCCGCAGGCCCGCCAGGTCCAGCTGACCCTCTCTCCGCCCCTGGTGCGCTGTGTGCCCGCCGGCAGCAGGGACTCCTCCGTCTTCATCTTCGAGCACAAGGCGCAGTTCATATCGAGGTTCATCCACAACAGCCACGACCTCAGCTACTTCGCCTACCTCATCAGGAGCCAGCCAGAAGACCCCGAGTCCGAGATGGCCTGCCATGTGTTCAAGGCTGGAGAACCCAACCAGGTACGGCCAGGACCTCATTACACCCAGATAACAGGAGGAGAAGGTATTAATGCACAGGAATGTAGGAAGTAATTTTGTTTTGCATATATGTACATATATACATATATGTGCACACATAAATACATATATACACATCAATATATATACATAGATAGATTTAAAAAATCACTTTTAACCTGCTTTACGTCTGCTTCACAAGACAGGGCCTGGCAGCACCTCTAGTCTGCATATTTGAATCTTTTCCCTTCTCTAACACACTCTTCAGCTCAGAAAGTGGTTGTTAACAAACTGTTGAGTGTATCAAGTATGTGGGTATAGAGAAAAGATGATCTCCATTGGGCTGCATGGCTGTCAGCTGTTTGTCAGGCTAAATGCAAATATGTGGGGCTGGACCGTGATAAGGTGTGTTTTGGTTCACCTGTGATTCACAGGTCATCAGCCCTGCTACACAGAGACAACACTCAGTCACACGAGTGCTGCAGCGGATGACCAAATGTGCCATACAGCATTTAATCTGCTGGAGGCTCCAGGCTTTATCATATTTTATTTATTGGAGCGATTCCCATAATAATCTGACAGAAAAGCTCTTCCTTGTAATGTGTTTTTCACACTGGACTGGCGTGCATATCCCAACGAATTGATTATAGGTCTGCCATGGTCTGACCCGTTATGTCATGCTGTCTGTGACGTTCTATGGATTTTTGATAGCCTGCACTGTACTGTAAGTGTGAGTGTGCAGGATGTGCATGTGTGATGCTTGAGCAGATCTGCGTAATATTTGGAAGCGAAAGGCCATCCTGTTATAATTTTTTTTTTTATCTCTGAGTTAATGCACATTTCCTGAGCTGTAAATATTGCTTTGATCTGACTTCTTATTCGAAACTAGGCTTAGTCTGCTTTAAGGACTTGAGTGATTGTATTGTTCATGTAAACATGGATTCTGTAACACTGAGCAGCAGAAATCACATACTGTGGCTGTCTAAATTTAGCTGGTTTCACTGGACAAGGCTGCTTGTTAAAAGTGTTTCCCACAAGCATTACGTCTTGGGTTTGACAAAAAAAAAAAAGCACGTCTTAAATATGTATATTATAATCTATTTAGTTGAAAGTTTCAATCATAACCAGGTATGGCCTCCTTGTTTAGAGCTCAGTCTTGAACCGGTAATTCCGTGGGTGCTTTCTTTTTGTAAGCATGCACATTTTTAATTCACAGTGTCATTTCTTCCTTAAGTTTACCATTTACAAGCAAAAAGGAAGGCGTCTGGTGAACAAGGCTGTGTGGAGCACATGGCTGGTGTACATGAATGAAGTGGTTTGGTGTGCAAACGTGAGCAAGGGTGAGGCTGTGTTCCTGGAGCGACGTGTGACGTTGGTGCACGTAGCACTCCAGAAAGAAACACGAGCCCCGCATGGCGGTGTTGTTATGCAGGAAAAACTGGCTGGAGAGCAACACGTGCCAGATGGACCATGAGGAATTTCTCGACCTTTCTTTCTTCATCCTCAGACTAAAACTGAACATGGCACTGAATCCAGCCTTCAGAAATCAGTGCTGTCTTGTAAAACGATCTTTAAGTTTCCCTTACCATCAGTCTAGTGCCCCAGTTTAGGCTGCATGCTCTCCTAATGCTGGTCTGAAGGAACTCATTGTTATTTATTCATTAAAAGGAGAAAGCAATTCTTTTTTTAGGGGAAATATCTGGAATGCCTGCAGCTGCACTCTGTTCTTCATTCCATAATTCATTTCAGCTGATATATGATGAGTAAGAGTCAGTTGACCACTTCAGCAAACGTAATTGTGTTTTGCTTAGTATAGTTTTGCACATAATGTGAAGGACCTGACAACACATTTCTTGAAATGTTGCTGTAACTGCACAAACAGCACAAATACATTACTGCTGCAATTCTGTTGCCATTATATTACAATTATGTTCCATAGGGGTGAAGAGCATGGCAAAAAATCTCACAAAACTTCAAGATGTTTTCATGAACCACAATATTTTTGGTTTTCATAAGATGAACACTGACAACATCAATGAATTGTGATGTAGTGTATTACAATACAGATTAATATTGTCATATTGTCTCGTGATGAAAGACTCTAAATCTCGATTTCTACAAGCTGATGGAATTGATTCCCCAACTCTGTTGGTGCCATCTTTTATCCAAGATTGCACCAGAGACAGACATTAATAAATAGACTTAACAGACTAAACATGGCTTATTTTTGAGGTGCTACACATCTTTGAGATATGATAAAAAATTTGTAATTACAGTGTCTGAAGAGTTGCAGGCAGGAGATTGCTCTTATGCAGTAGCAGGCTATAACAGCATTAATAAGACAAACTAAAGTTACTCAAACTCAGACTACATGTTGAATATCCCTTGAGTTAGTTATGAGGGAAAAATGGCAACGTAGTGTTCAAGCAACAGCTCTGAGGGTCATTGGCCAAGGTGTGCCCAGCTCCTGGGTGTATTGATGATGAATTGGCTCCTTTATTGTCAACACCCCATTGCTAATACTGCCCACCATTAATAGTTATTTTTATTGTGATTTGTTGTATCCTATATGTTTTGCTGTATACATAAACAAGTACCGGCGTACCAATAAAATGACATAGCTAAATATCCACTTTCATTATATGGACCAAATAATATGTAGACGTATAGTTGGCCTCCAGTAAAAACCTTTTGTACATTTGCATTTTACAGCCTTCTGCGAAAGAGCCAGTATCATGTTAAAAATTAACCAATGATGTATTGTGCACCCTAGAAAGAACCAGCAAAAATATGCATGTTGCACTTAGACATTGTGGCTTTAAATCAACAGTAGGATTTTAAATGCAAAACTTGTATTCTTACGTTTTTGGCTTCCTTTGGCAGTGAATGGTCTCCTAACTATGTTTTTGGCTTTGTCCAGCCTTTTTAAATGTAGGTAGTCGTTCAGGTGTCAGTATAAATAGACTGTGAAGTTTATGTTTTGTGCCAGCCTGAGTCATGTCTGGACGGTGACCCTTAGCATGGATTTCAGCCCGTCCGCTGTGTGGTTGCACCAAGCCCAGAAACCCGAGACAGACCACAATGGAGAACCTGCAACCAGACGCTAAATCATTTCTCTTGAGCCGTATTTCTCAAAGTCGACGCTCTTTACGTTGGCCCCACGGCTGTGATCGCTTTCAGTAATTACAGATTTGTCCAAGATCACTTGTGCAAACAGTTGGACAAAGAGGACAAATCCAAAACTCCACAAAGCCACAAGCATTTGTGAAATCATGTGAAAATTAAAAATGGTTTGTCAGATGGTTTTCCTGTGCCCAGTTTTGATACTGTGTCACATGGTAAATTGGACTGATTCAGCTCATTTCCTTGAAACTGTTTCTGACGTGCAGGGGAGCCTGTTTGTCGGCCACTGCTCTCTCGGGACGGTCCTGTGCCCCATTTAGGCATTAAACTCAGTACAAATTAGTCAGTTTAAGTCTTGGCATCCCACTACATTACACCTATTGTTTAACTAGGATAAAGCATGAAACGCTGTTCCTCTGATGTTGTCCAGGTTGTGTAAAACCAAATAATATTTCATTGTGCCAAGTTTTCAACAGGATGTTGGTGCAGGAACTGCCTCGGTTTTTGGATGTGAGCAAGGAACCCTGAGCTGGAGTGAAGTCATACTCTGTGTGTTGGAGCGTTACACTCACTCCTTTGCATTTGAGCTAAAATGGAGTTTGAACTGAATCTACCACCCGTTGTCAGTTAAACCTGCTCATTCATGATAATTAAGAAATGTTGGAAATGGTCGTTTGTAAGTGGACTGTGATTTCATAGATTTGCTGGAAACGTTTGTGTTCCTTGGAAATAGTCCAGCTGTGTGGTAAAAAAAAAAAAAACTGCCGCACCCTTTCTCCTGCTTCCACAAGTCAGCTATTTTTTAAGAGATGTTACATGTCAGTCGGTGTTTGCTTTTTGTCCCGACCTCAAGGAGGCTTTTGAATCTGCCGCAGTGTGATTTTTCCACAAGCTGTCCATGGATTAGGTTGTCGCTTAAAGTAGTTTACTCTGTTCTATGAATGATGTGTTTCCTTTATTGGATCAGGGAAATAATAATAAAAATAATAATAATAGATGAAATAAACAGTCATACTATCGTTACACTGCATAAATGACATGTTATGGTGCTTGTAGTTCTGACAGGCCTCAAATAAAGTCTTGTAGAGGTGCAGTAAATTGGCATTATGTTCTGAATGGACATGGGTGTATGGCTGTAAGGTTGCCAGGGTTGCCTGGATCATACCACAGAAACTGAGAACAGACTGTTTACCTACACAGCCGAGGTCCTTTCACCTATACAGCTGACTGCCTTTTTTAAGAGCATCAATATATTTGTCCAACAAGTCTACTGCACCTTATCTTCAGCAGCGATATGAAAGTGTGCATGTCGTGGAGTTATGTTTGGTTTGCTCTCTATTGCTGCCTTGAACAAGTAATCTATTTGACCTTGATGTCCGCTGGAGCCTTGTGTTTTTTAAATCCGAGCGCTCAAACCATTAAACTGGGACTTAGTTTTTTTTTTTTTTTGGGCCGCATTTGCAGCAGAGGCAGCTGTATTTTCAAATAAATGCTTCTCATTTATACCCATTTAATGAACTTTTTTTCAGTCTCAGAAGGAGGTTCAGGTTCAGACACACTTCACAGTATGATATGTATCTTGTTGTGTACTGCAGTACAATACATTTTACATGTTGGAACTTTTAAGGCACAAAAACGTTGGTTTATCTACAACACATTTCAAGAGCTCAGGCCTTGTTTAAATAGTATGGTTTGTTCAGTTGAATTGATGCATGCATAGTGGATATATATGCAACTGTAGCCGTAAACACTAGGGCTGAAACGATTATTCGAGTAACTCGAATAATTCGATTACACAAAATGTTCGAGGCGAATTCTTTGCCTCGGGGCTTCGTTTAATTTACGTCACCAAAGTCCCTCTATTTAAAATGTCTCTGCTATCGTATCACTCCCGCTTTGTAGACACTGCGCAGCTCCGATATCACTGTTTCACACGGACTGATGTAACTGACGCGCATTTCAAAGATTCGAGACGGCGCGTTTATTTAGCTCTCTAAGGAAATGGCGGAAAATTAAGATCCCGGTGTGCGTAAAAGGCAGAAAATGTCTGAAGTCTGGGACCATTTAACACTGCGTAAGGCGAACAACGAAGTGCAGTGTGTACACGGTAAAACGGACCTGCCGCATGTAACTTTTGTGTGTGTGCGTGCGTGCGTGCATGTGTGTGTGTGTGAGAAGTGAGATCTTAGTGCATTTTGCTACTTCTCTTCACTATCGACTCATACAAATAGTTACAAATACTGCACGTTCTAAGAAGCGCTAGCGTTCATATCAGTTAGCAATCTAAAAACACGTCACCTTGTAGAGGCTCCGAGCCCGCATGAAGAAGTTCAGTTCACATGAGGATGCTTTGGTTCAGGTGCTGCAGCTTTACTCTACTCTACCCACCGACCTCATCTGGATACAGCCAGAAACTGAACTGTGGTTTAAGTTGGATTATTAGTAATAATTTATTCTCAGATGGGCTATTGCAGGGGGTACACTCCTTTTTCCTTTTTTATTAAGATAAAACTACTGTAAGGACAAATAGGCTAACCTATGTTTGTGAAGTTGTATTTCCTAGTTTTTTCATGTACATCATAAATGTTTCACAGAAAGGTTCATTAAATGGGCTTAGTTCTGGAGCCAATAAGCCAAAAGTTTTAAGGTTTGATTTAATAAAAGTGTTGAGTTTGAATAAAACTTTTTTTGCGAGGAATAACAGCCAATTGCTTGTTCATTTTAAGAGGCATTTCATGTTGCATAACACACTATTGATATAGTTGTTTAAAAGCACAAAAGTATGATTTATCCGATTAATCGATGGAAAAATCGACAGAATACTCGATTCCAAAAATATTTGATAGTTGCAGCCCTAGTAAACAAACTTAAAGTAATAGTTAATCAAGCAAAGTAAATATTATTCTGATCTCAGTATTTGTAGCCTGTGGGAGCTCACTGTCTTAGTAATTTACTTGGAAGACACATTAATTTATATACACAAAATGTTATAAATGGTTTCCTCTGTGGCGTAGGGAGCAACTTTTAGGAGTATTTTAGTTTGTATAGAACAGGGAAAAACATTCAAAATGATGTCAGTACATTGGAAATCACCAGGGTGTCGACCCCACGAAAGCCTCAATAGCAAAATTTAAGGTGTTCTCTGGGAAAATTCTTAAAACTGTGAGTGATCAGAAATGATTGACATGAGTTTTTTTGACATGTGTCATTCTGCGCTGTGAGGTTTGTTGCCACTGTATAAACAGGAGAAACATCTAAACCGAAAGACCAGTACAATGGTCAAAAAACAAGTTCTGCCTGTTAAAACTAAAAAGTCCATTGAAATCCCTGCCAGGGCAGGTGGGGTGGGTGGGTGTCTGTGATCTTTGGGTACTATTTGAAAAATAGTCGAATAGTTTGAAATGTAATTTTTTCCATAGTTCTTAGAGGCTTTTGTCTCACACCCACATTTTGAAGGAGATAAATATTTATGTGCATGTTGTGGGACCCTTCCAGCCATGTTTCTGGAGTGGTGTAAATTGAAGGGCCTGTATCCTCTCTGAGAGCTATTCTGGTTTCTGTTTGGTGCTGCTGACTCTCCATTTATATCACCTTTGAGTCTCCCTGGTGCTTGGCCCAGTTCTGTCACCCCGGCACTCTGTTCTCCCAGCAAGAGCTGTCTTGCTAATGTAAATCAGCTTTATTTTGTTTGCAAAGGCTTGTTTGTACTTTACTTCAAGCGAAGTGGCAGGAACTTTCCGGGCCTTTGAAAGGCATGAACTAGGTAGCTATTCTCGGCCGCCCCATCTACAGTGATTCTGGTTGATTTACTTGTTTTTAATGGGAAAATCTGACTTTAGCACCCAGGAATGTCTTGGCTGCCTATTCTCAGATTTATGGGAATTTTGCATGCCTGCTCCACTGTTAAGCAACCTAGAGACAAAGGGCACACCCCAGTCCTCCAACACTGTTATTTTTTATAAAGCCATCTTAGTTTATGAAGTGCTAAATTATGATGCATCATATTTTAATGAAATTGTAATGAAGATGATGTCCCTGGCATTCGGCTGTATAAATATTTTGTATTAATGTGATGCAAGGTTGTATTTTGAATATAGTGATTTAGCCTGGCTACTTTTCTTTATTTAGTACTTGATGCTGCTTTGCATTGCTTTAACTTCAAATCTGTGACTTTTACTCAGGTTTTTTTTAAATTAAGGTTAATTATTGAGCGCAGCATCTGTATTTTGTTCAGATCAGTATAGCAGTCACAACATCGAAACCGCTGACAGGTGAAGTGAATAACATTGATGATCATGTTACTGTGGCAGCTGTCAAGAGGTGGGAGATACTACTGACAGTGAAAAGTCAGTTCTGGAAATTGATGTGTTGGAAGCAGGAGAAATGGACGAGTGAAAGGATCTGAGAGACTTTGACAAATCATGATGGATAGGTGACTGGGTCAGGACAGCGCCGTCTTGTACGGTATTCCTGGTACGCAGTGGTTAGTACCTATTTAGGCTGCATAATAGATCGTCTGCTTGTCTGTATTGCAGTTTTTGTCTTTGCAATACTGAAAGGTTGCAATATGCAAATGAGCCACTAACCAATCACTGTGATAAATCACAGCACCAGGTGAGTTGCTGGGTGTTCTGAGGAATCAAGGTTTTCGTGTAATCCAGAAAAATTATTTTGGCCAGTCTTTAACCGTTAAAGGTGTTGGTGAATTGGTACATGAATGGGTTGGGCTAAAGTGCTGCAGACAAAACAAGGAGATATTTAAATAAAAATATTGTTTGAAAATAGTCTGCTGAGCTTGTTTTCCATATGTGGACTGTATGGACGGGGGAGGTAAATGTACCTTGAAGGGTGTTTTCACACTGGGTCCATTTCAGCCCCTAAAGCGAACTCAGATCGATTAGTCAGCATTTTTTGCGTATATGTGACCACGCCAAACGAACTCAGACCCCTCTGAAAGGAACCGAACTAAGACCACCTCAGGAGGTGGCCTCAATTCACTTCGCTTTGAATCCGCGGCACGGTTCGGTTAACTCGCGCATTCTGAACACAAAGCGCTTCGACAATTTTTGCCCTCTAGGCTTGACGTTGGTAGATGACGTGGTACAGCCCTGGGAAAGGGGACCCTATATGTCTATGCGGGAAACAGAAAATAAAGAAATACACGAATAAATACGAATAAACGAATAAATTCTAATAAAAAATAAAAACCAAATAAATAAATAAATAAATAAAGGGATTTAGAGATTCTTGTCAAGATCAAGTTTTTCTACCCATTTGCAGAGCCTCAAAGCATTCTTGCTCTCCATCATTTGAAGAACGATAGTAGCAGTTATTTGTGGAAA
>JBBPCX010000002.1:8596763-8614442 GCA_037974365.1 Hydrocynus forskahlii
TAAAGTGTGAACAGAAAAAGAACTGAGACCCCATCTGAGCTGAAGTGGACCAGAAAGAGAACCGAGTTCCCTTTCAATCGAACTCTCACTGTGAACATAAAAAGAACTGAGTTCCTTTTCTGTTGGTCCACTTTTTGGACCACTTCTAGAGGACTAAGTTCGGTTCGTTTACAGAGGACTATATGTGAAAACACCTAAGACTGTTTGATAATGTGGGCCCTTTAATATCACAAAAGGCATCACAGTTGCAATATGTAGCAGTAAAATCACAGTACACATATGCTGCCCAAATCATGCAGTTCTAGTACCTGCCAAAGTGGAGTAAGGAGGAACAACCAGTGGTGAACCAGTGACAGGGTCATAAGCGCCCAAGGCTCACTGTTGCTTATCTTATCTGGTCCGATTCTACTAAAGTGCTACTGTAGCACGTTGCTGAAAAAGTTCACGCTGGCTGTGATAGAAATGTGTTAGAACATTACGTTGCAGCTTGGTGTGTATGAGGCTCTATAGCTGCAGACGGTTCAGAGTGCCCATGTTACCCCCCGTCCACTGCCGAAAGTGCCCACAGTTACATTATATTACATGACATTACAATCATTTGGCAGACGCTTTTATCCAAAGCAACTAACAATATGAGGACACGTTCAAGTTTCAGGAGAGTGTGAGAACCAGAAGAGAGTATAAAATGCTAAATCTTTATGTAAGAGGAGTGCAAGTAGATGCATCAGGAGAGGAGATTGTCTCGGAGCAGATGAGTCTTCAGGAGGTTTTTGAAGCAAGAGAGGGATTCTGCTGCTCTTGCTGGCTTACAGTGGGCATGTGAACATCAGCAGACGGCGCTGGGATGCACTGTTGGCGAAACATCCCAAAAAAATAACCAACTTCTGTTCATGGAGATTGAGATCTGTGGATTAAGAAATGTAACAATATCAAGATTCTGCTTAACTGTGCAGTCTTGAAACCTCTTCACATCTCTTACTGTTCTTCTAAGTGTATGTGAGTGCAATTCATGTGTCCCTTTCTTGGGAAAAATTTAACTGTTCCATACTTTTAAGATGGTTTCTCCTTTTTATTATTATTGCCCTGATTATGCTTGATGTCTGTTGCGTAATTTTTGTTTGCTCTGTTCCTTGAGGAGGGATCAAGTTTGAATTTCATTAGCTAAAAATAAGTGAAGACAGATTTTTTCCTGCAGTTTCCCATGGAGTAATATGTCACCCTTTGTTTAATAAATCTAATTAAAGAGACCTCATAATGCCCTCTTTGTAATAACACATGTAACTCTTAGTAATAACAGGTCAGTGTTCCAGAAGTACTGATATCTACAGTATCTACAATATTGTTAGAAATCATATTGTGCTGATAATGATCAATATTGTTATCTTTGCCCACCTGTAGGTTCCTGAAGTCATCAGCAGCATCAGGCAAGCCACTAAAGTTGCACTTAAGGAGGACTGCAAGCCCAAGCAGGAGGGAGAAGAGCCTTTTTACAACTCCCAGAAGTTTGAGGTGCTTTACTGTGGCAAGGTGACAGTCAACCACAAGAAAGCACCTTCCACTCTCATCGATGACTGCATCGACAAGTTTCGGCAGCACGAGATGGAGCGCAAGCGCCTGCATCTCTTGAACGGCCAGCGCGGCTCTGTTGAGACCCCCGTGGAATTCATCATTGGAGATGACCCGCTGAGTGCCTCGCCTAATAAGTTTGCGGAGGCGGAGCCAGGAGCTGGAGAGCAAGCCAAAGTGAGTAACGGGAAACTGGGTGGTAGTCCCAGTATGGGCAGCATGCGTGGGGCCTTCCCTGAGTGCATCCTGGAGGATTCAGGCTTTGAAGAGCAACAGGAGGTCCGCATGCGTTGCAACAGCCTGGCCGGGGGCTTGCAGAGCGGAGCGGTACAAGCCGGGGCCAAGGGGCCCACCCGCAGGAGGCACGCCAGCGCCCCCAACAACGTCCAGCCTTCAGACGCAGAGAAGAACCGCACTATGCTGTTCCAGGTATGAATACACATAGGTACAAGCATGCACGAGCACATAACAGACAAATGATTCTAAGGAGTTGCAGATGCAATGAAACAAAAGAAAATTTAATTACAATAATTTTCAGTTAGATTTTAGTTCAGTCAAATTGGCTTCTTTAGTTTTGAAGGCTAATGTTGTTAAAATATAACCACAGCACTATGGGAGTCATTTGCCCGAATTACTGAGCAGTCTCAAAAAGAATTGCTTTTGTTTTCTATCTGGGGATGCGCAGAGATGAGCAGGTCATTGAACTGCCATTATTCAAAAACTGCGATCACTCTGAACCCTGAAATCTGCCACCAAAACTTCACTGTGACTGAAACATATACTAACACCATTACAATAATGCTGATGAAACAAATGTGTGTTTTGCATAGCGAGTGTCTTATCTGTTTCCTGTAGTCTCAGCACACATGCATGTATACACACACAGCCTCCATTAATCATCCGACCCAAAAACCTGCCAATATCCCTTTGATGTTTTTAAATAGTAACATGTGTTCAAATGGATTCCTCTGAGCTGCAGATTGTTTGTAGCCACTGAATTTCTGTTTTTTGTTTGACTCTAAACACCATTCTGCATCCTAAAAAGGTCTACAGTTCTACATTCATTTTAGTCTCATTTATTTATTTCTTTATGTTTTGAATTATTCATTCATTCATTCTCCCACCCACATATCCCACCCACCTACCCACCCAAATTAACCAAATATCCATTGATTAGATACTGTAAACTGCCTCCTAAAGACTGACAAAAGCCTGATGTATACAGTGTTAATTGGTGGAGCATAAGCTTTCATTACTTGTTCTATTTGAAGGAACGAGAAACTTGTGTAAATGTAATTTGCTACCAATCTGTTTCATTAATGAAATACAATATTGCCAGATGGTTTATTTCTTTTAGCTAAATATCCCATCAATATTAAATCACTCTAATGTGACAAAGCTGTCGGTTTCAAAATCTGCTCATTATTTTTAACGTCTTGCCCAGTCTCGGTGATTATTACATTTTTCAGTAAGTATTGTGCATGCATGCTAAACAGTCACTGAACCATTCTTCAAATGGATGCTCAAGGCTGTTTTCCAAGAAGAGCAGTAACAAAAAACCAAACAATAAAGTGTCTCTTAAGAAGCCTGGCCTTATGTGTCCTTGCTGATGTCTGTGAATAGTTTTGCCGCTGAAATAGCTTTCACAATCCCTGTTATGAGATATCGGGAAATTGAAGACATCTGTGTGTTTTGTTTTTTTGAGTCTTTCTCCTTGATGAATGAAAGCCGACTTTTAAAATGAGCTGTCATTTGTGGCTTTAGGTGGGAAGATTTGAAGTAAACCTCATCAGCCCTGACAGCAAGACTGTAGTGCTGGAGAAGAATTTCAAAGATATTTCATCCTGCTCTCAGGTTTGTTTCCTGGGATTTGTCCCAAGGTTTTGTTTACCTGCTGCCTGAATTTATCTACCCATCTCAGGTTCAATGTCAAGGCACTTTCTCAGCGTTTGCCTTCCATGCTGGTGCATTTTTAGGTTTGTCGAAGTTGTTCATGCTAGTTTCAATCTGTGAAGCAGTTTACTGTATTGCGTTTGGTGTTATTGCATGCCTCATTAACAAGTCCGGTTTATGTGGCATGGTTTAAAGTTTTTAAAGTGTTCGTGCCTACAGCTCACCCTGTCTTAGAGATAACCCTTTTCTCTGGCAGTATTATGAGCATTTGTATGTTCTAAGATGTTGCAGTGATTGTCTTCGTTTTTAATTGCATTATAACTTGTTTATTTATGTTTCACTCGCAGGGAGTGAAACAGACAGACCACTTTGGCTTCATCTGTCGGGATGCGGTGGAGTCTGGACCCGGCCAGTACATGTGTTATGTTTTCCAGTGTGCCAGCGAATCACTGGTAAGCAGCTCAATACCACCTTCTATTCTCCCTCAGCAGCATGCACACATGCCACTAATCCATTATTTATTATCTGGTAGAAAGAGAACAATGACCGCGCCCTGCCCGTGATGTGGACATAATCTTTGACACACTTCTGGCCGCAGACTGAAACCTGAGTGAATGTGGTTCAGATCAGTCTTGTTGTTAGAAGGGATCATGTGTCCTTACCCTTATCAAAATAAACAGTGTTCACATCACCAAGCACAAATTGAGAATGGGGCCTTTTCAAATGCCGCTTTTGTATGTGGTCCTAGACGGAATACATAGCCAATTTGAGGTCGTGCAACATTGTGAGAATAGTCTGATTTGATTATTTTTCTCTCTCCCCCCCCATTTCGCATGAACACAATATCCGCTGTGGCTTACATGGCTAGCGTGAATACTTGGCTAGTAATAACTCCAAAATCAATGCATCTACGCTTTTGCCACCTTCTCCCCATGATCTTGACCAGCTGTTAAGAGCAGATATTATTTGCAATGAATACTTGTGGTGCGACTTGTGAAGGCTCCCATTCATTTCAATGGCAGGCCCATATTGTTCTTCACTGGTTTCTTTGCTTTTTTTCTTCACACCAGTACTTTAATCCCATTTTGCTCTGTACACTTCCGTTAAATTATTTGCCACATTAAAATGAATGGAGTTCTGTTCAATAACACTCCATCATGCATCCACAAAAGTACTTTATTAGGAACCCCAGCTCATCTGGGGCATGCATGTCAGGCCCATCTCACAATTTCTTCAGGAGTTTTCTCTTTAGTTTGTTGTTGTTGTTGATGATGATACATGTGGACTATTTACGTGCCATTGTTCGATTGGACATGGGCAGGCAGGTCGCTTCAGGGAGGAAGTGTATCTGAGCAAAATATCAGAACTGAGAGACAGGTCTCCATTAAGAGTGACAGCTTGGTGAAAATCTAATTTTCTCTTGCTTCAAAAGTAGTTGATCATCCAAGACAGGTTCGGTGCGCTTCTTTAATTTTGTTTCAAAAATGCTGGCACAATTATTTTGACCTGTAGTACTGTGTAAAAGCCTTAAAACAGTTTATTTGGCAATAAATACATTTTTGCCAGTAAACCACTGTATAACGTTAGAGTAAATACAGTGTTAAGCTAACACTGCGTTAAGCTACATATAAAATCACAATATATTATTTACTCCCTAACTTGTGTTAATTCTAATGAAAGTGTGTTTTTGATTATTAAATAAATGTTTCCCACCCAGTAACTATAGAGTGACTATATCAGTATAAAAGAGTAAAAAATCGAATATGAAACTGTGTAACAGTTTAAAACAGTATTGATAATACAACCTGTACTGTGTTGCAAATGTCCCTTATTTACTGTCATTTGTGGAAATCATTATCACTGATTAAAACAAGACATCTGAGTGAACTCTATCAGATCAAAATGGTCAGAAAGAGTCTGAGGCTTATGCTATGAAAACACGAACCCTTAAATGATTTGTCTTTTTTCCTTAGGAGCTTATACATACTCTGAATTATACTAAGATTTATTTTGTAAGACATTGACATGGGATTTTTAGGCATTTGAATATTGCACAAAACATGACTTTGTCCATTTTTAGAGACAACACCTTCATGTAGTGTCTGAAAACATGACAAGTTCTGATTGAGATTACTTATTTAGATGTCAGCAAAATGTCCATAAGAAAACATGTGGGATGTCCTCCTCTCAGGTGGATGAGGTGATGCTGACCTTAAAGCAGGCCTTCAGCACGGCTGCAGCGCTGCAGAGCTCCAAGTCCCAGGTCAAACTGTGTGAGGCCTGCCCCATGCACGACCTGCATAAGCTCTGTGAGAGGATCGAAGGTACGTCCGCTGGCGTGACCAGCTCTCTCTCTCTCTCTGCACGCTCTACAGCAGACTTTCCTCAGTGACTGCAGAGATTAACTGTTGTTTTTTCCTTTCGTGTGGCTGCAGGTTTATACCCACCCAGAGCAAAGCTGGCCATTCAGAAGCATCTGTCCCTGCTGAATGATAATGAACAGGCAGACATTTTTGAGCGTGTTCAGGTAAGGGGGGATGGGCGGGGGGGCAATAGTGGCAGGGGTCTGAAGTTTGTTTCCTGAGATATGCGCAGGAGCTACAAGGACAAAAGGCTTTAAAATGACGATTGCTGCTATTTATGACCTAAAAACAATGGAACTGAATGCCTCTGGTGTGTTATTTTGTTTCTTCCATGCAGAGGATGAAGCCAAGCTCTGATCAGGAGGAGAATGAGCTGGTTATTCTTTACCTCAGGCAGCTGTGTGAGGCCAAGCAGAAGACCCACGTTCATATTGGAGAAGTTCCTCAGGTACCAAGCGCGCGCACACACACACACACACACACACACACACACGCACGCACGCACACACACACACACACAATAGAATAGGCCTGTCTAATTGAAATACCACCACACATCTCACCCACTCACTCTGACTCACAGTAACTGGGACAGCTCAAGCTGTGACCTCCTTCTAATGGGATAAGACAGATTTCTAATGTCGCCAGAATGGATTAGAAGACTTCCCATGCAGTTATGATTCTGAGCAACATAGCACATCCTTGTTGTGGCTCAGAGAAAACTCCAGCTACTTTCTTTGTCTCTAGTCTTGTGTCTTAAAAAACAGCAAAAAGAACAAAAACAGCCAAAGTTTTTCTAAATGGCGCTCTTATCGGCTCCAGTCCACCCACTAAGAAACAGACGCAGTACAATAGACTAGTTATGAACTCAGTTTCTCAGAAATGTCCAGTGATAGTATTAATTTGTGTCTTGTACGTTAGTGTGCAATGGTCATAGAGACTGTAATATATTTGAGAAGATCGTTCAATGTCATTACCTGTTAGGAATTAAAATAAACTATCCTGATTTGTTTACATCTGCAACGTGCTCATATTGCCGTTTATTTTTCCTTTATTATCCTTCTGTAACAGAATGCTCCCAGTAACACAGGATCTGACAACTCAGCTGGACGCAATAAGCTGGATGTGCTTAAGAACAAAGCTCGCAGTTCCCTCACCAGCTCTCTGGAGAACATCTTTTCACGGGTGTGTTTGTGTTTGCGTGCGTGTGTGTGTGCACGTGTGCTTGTGTGTGTGTGTGTCCACACTAGTCTGATTCTATATGCCTCTTGTTGGGATTGACCTATTTATTCTCTTGTGGCAGTGTCATAATACCTTTGTGTACAGTGTTTGTTTTTTAGATGCCTTTACCATCTGTTTTTTTTTTTACATTTCTTTTTTTATTCGACAGACATTACAAACATTGCAAAGCCATAGCTATAGATATAGACATGGACATTACATTATAGATATATATCTCCTGTGGGATACGTGGGACATATGTGAGACATATGGGCATGGAACACACAACCGGGTGGGGGGAGGATGTGTGTGATATGTGTGTATGATGGATGTATATATGTTCAGTTGTATGAAATGTTGTGTATTGTGGATATGACAGTGAGTAGATACTTCTGAGTAGTAGTTCTGAGTAGTGTGGTTTTGGTGGGGGTTCACTGGGGAGGGAGAGGGGAGAGCTGTGCTTAGGGTTGAAGATTGAGTTGGAGATGTCAGTTCCTCTGGCTGCTCTGTCCCCTACCCTGGCCATGGTGATAATAAACCCAGGAGGAGCCCATGACATTGGAGAGTAGGAAGAGGGGCATCAGAGGGTGTGTGATCCTGAACCCGTAAGGAACACCACCCACCACCCCTAACGATAACGGATCCAGTTTGTTTTTTTTTTAAACAGAGCAATGGGTGTGTGTGTGTGTGTGTGTGTGTTTGTGTGTGTGGTTGGTCTCTAAATTAATAAGCAGTATATTGCTTTTCAGTTTTAGCTACTATTGCACTAAACCTAAAAACGCATGTCTGAAATAAAAATTGAAATTCAGAGCACAAGAGCTTGAAAACAAAAAGTTAAACAACAAATAAAATTGACAAACATAAAAAGCTTCTATAAAGTAAACTCACTGAGGTTTTGACAGCATGTAGGTTACAGTATATCCTACAAAATAAAACATCCTCAGCTTTGGCTCTGAGACTGTGAATATTATGTTTTTAAAAAGCTGGGAGGTGTCAGTGTATTAAAAGGAGGCATCAGTGTATTATCGGGCAGTTTCCTTCCTCTTGCGTATCGATATGAGATGTTTTTATGTGGAATCAGGCCTGCAGTGTAGAAGTTCTTGGTTGTTGTTCCACCACTTGATACTGAACAGTGATCACAGATCTCTTGTCTAATGTTCCTTTGAAATAGTTCCACAAGGCTGACATTTTCATTGTTGCTCTGCTGCCACTCAAACTGTTTTTGAGTCAGGGGTGACTGACGCCAAAGCTTCAAGACTGAAGTTATGAATCCTAATTAAGATTTGAATTTCTAATTAAACAGTCTGATGACAAGTACTCGTAATAAAAGTTATTTGTAAAGCTGTTTTCTGTCTACAGTTTTGGTTGTCTGACATATTTATGCATACCAAGTTTTTGTGATATTTTAGATAATAAGCTTTATATACATGACCGTTCCTGTTTCCTGTAAATTCTATTTAGTGCGCTTTTCTCAGGCTGTCAAGGACCTGACAGTTAAAATTTACTGGGTGCTTTAAACAACTGGAACTGTGTTTCTGCCTCATGTTTACAGTAGTTTTAATGGTTTCTTTGTATTTAAGTGTAGTTTTAAGTAAAACAGATAAACAATCCAACAGTCCAGATGTGTAAGACTTTATTTAGTAAGAGTAGTAAGGAAAAAATCATTATGTTTTAAAATTAACGTGTTAACTTTATAAATGATTAGCTGTATATTCCATAATTCATATGGTAATATTTATGTATAGTTGGAACATATAATGAGATTGTGTGTGTGTGTGTGTGTATGTGTGTGTGTGTGTGTGTATATCAGTCTGCCTTGTAGCTATATCAATATTGTTTTATACTCGGCACATATGTTTATGAAAGCGCATGATAAAGCCAGCAGTGAAGTTTATTCTCTTTCCTCCAGGGAGCCAGCCGAATGCGCATGCGTCTGGGAAGCATGGGAAGCTTTGATCGAGTGAGTATCCTCTCTTGACTCTACTCCCCCTCATGTACTGTGTGTGAATTCCTGGAGCTCGCAGTTTACTTCCACTTCAATCCAGTCAAGTGTGTATTTCTCTGTGGCGTCCAGTAGCGCTGTGTGGGATGTCTTGACATTACTTGTTTGCTGCCTTCTCTTAGCGTCCATATAGATGGTCTCAAGCTTCTCAATGTTTGAGTGTTCTCTGTAAGATAAATGTTTTCTGTGTTTCATCTGTGTGTGAAATATGAGATAAGTGTGTGATGGGAACGCCATAGTCCTCCTTGCACGTGAACTCTCACATGGCCCACATATCGCAGTCAATGTGAGGCCCTGCAGCTTATGCTGGAACACATGGTATCTCTGCTATCCCACGTTCCTGACACTCAGGCCTGTTGCTCCACTCTCCTCCCCAGTGAAAGTGCATTAAGGCCTACTAGCCACACCTAAGAGTGAGGGTGGGGTGCGTAATACATGCACATACTTTACTGAAGCCACACTCACTGGAAAATTTGTGTTAAAGAATTTTTGGTTAGATGTTTCTGGGACCCTTAGTCGGAGATGTTAAAATTTTAATGCCAAATGAAATATTTAATGGCAAATGAAATATTTACCTAGGTAGGCAGAACTAACCTAACCTCTGAGGGGGGGCCTCATGTGTTTGTGTGGTTGAGACCATCATTGAGTATTGGGTTTTAGAGTAGCGCCCCAAACAATTTACTCAATTATAAGAATAGTAATACGTTTTAAGATGTATAACTGCATGATAAGCTTGCATTTTAAGACGTCAAGTGTTGGGACTTTTACAGTGTGCACTGTGCCCTACATGTGTCCTGTATGACCCCTGTTTTGGCTATTTCAGACCATTGTTAAAATTAACTTGGCACTTTGTGTGATATTTCCCCCTCAGGGCACTATGAAGAAAGCCCTCAGTGTAGCTTGTTTTCTCCCATTATGGACTTCATATAATAAGCGGTTTTCCCAAATTTAGCTCTGCCAGGGCCCGGCCGTTTGGGGAAGTTGGCGTGTAGGGGCGGACTTGGGGGAGGTTGCCTTTCATAAATAGCCCTAGAGTGAACTGATGGAAAGCATTTTACAGCCGTTGGTGGTTTCCTGGCTGTGCTGACAGCTGTATAACGGGAGAACACGGGTTCAGGACCCACAGCACGGGAACAGGAAACAGAGTGAGGAAGAGAGCCAGAGTGGGCCCTTCCTATAGCCCGCGCAGTAAACACGCTCGATCCCCCATTGTGTTCAGGTGCACCTCCACTGACTCATGCTTGTGTGATATTCGTAGTCACAGGACATGGGCCATTAGCATACAATAGATCACATTGCATGTGTGCAGCCACACTGCGTCCAGCCCTGCCATTTCGGACTGTGCTAGCACGCCTGCCTACTCACTGAGTGTGCTGGGAGAGGGTGAGTGGAGACTGTTTACTTCAGGGCAGCTGGCGTCTGTTCAAGTGTTTTGGTGAGTTTGTAGCTTGAGGGTGGTCAGTAGCACATGCTTAAGTAGACTGTGCTGTGCGTTAGAGAGTAGGCTTCTGAATGGGAATGAATTTGGTTGGAAAGAATTATACGACTCTTAAAGTGAAGCTCTTAAAGTGAAACTTGTTAGCTAGTTCCTTAACAGTTTTGGTGTTTTGCATGATATCGAAGAAATTCCTTAGTGCATTTACGTTGCTAGGTCTCGAGATTGTAGTATGCTCTATAATATATTAAAATACTCTGACCCCTTAATATAAACATGGTTAATCATCATCAATGTAGAATTATTATTGTTTTAGTTTTTTTTTTTTTATCAAAATGCCCCAGAAACCCATCTGAGGTTTGGTCAGGATAATGAGCTCACTTTTAATATTGAAGGCTTTTGCCATTTCAGTGTGGCAAAGAAAAACGTCGTGATAACATATGAAGTATTGTCCGCACTGAGTACAAGCTGTTTTTTTAATGGTGAATTCTGGTGCCATCACTTACCTAGTCAGGTCTCTGTTGTTTATTATACCCTCAGGGCTTTGTTGCTTTACCTGACTGCACACGGCCATGCGTGGATCTTTATGAATTTCTCACTGACCAGTTCACCCTGTCTCTATACCTCCAGCAGGACGAGTCTCCTGGTGACTCGCCTCCAGGGACCCCTCCTGGTTATTTGGAGGAGGACCCAGAAGCCCCTCAGTTCCGTCGTCGGGCACACACCTTCAGCCACCCGCCCATCAAGAAGAGGATTTCTTTCCCAGACGTGCCCACCCAGGCCAAAGCCCCCCTGCGCAGGCAGCAGTCTGTTGCTCCGGAGCTGCTGCAGGGCAGGTACCACATCACATCCTGCCTCCCCCTCACATGATCAGCTCATGACCGTGCATCTGTTTATCTCAGGCGTTGGCCAATACTCCTGTGGTCTCTCTGTTTAGTGATATAACATGGCTTTAGTCTTAATTGCTGATCTCCAGATTACAAGTACATGTGGTACATGCTGATTAGATATACACAGTAATGACCAAAGACAAGCACACACAGAGATTTGGCTGATATGGTGAAGACTGAGACTGAACAAGGTTTTAGGAAGGATGCCGATGTCTGTTGGGTTTTACACAACTGCTGAGTAATTAGGTTTATTTCCGGCCGCTTGAGAGAGAGTGTTTTTCTACAGACACTGCAGAAATACAGAGAATTTATCTTCATGAACGATCATTAAAAGATTACTGACTTTAGCATGTATGCTAACATATTTAATGGATAATGCGGCATGTTGCTGTGTATTGCTGAATTTGATACTAATGCAAAAAATCGAATCAAATCACGACATTACAAATAATCGAACCTTTTACATGGTAATGTGTTAGTAAAGCAGTCAATGCAGTGTTTCCACTCTTAAAACATTTTCAGTGACCTCAAACTCAGCTGAGGACCTTCAACACTATGTCCATGTATAAGCCCTCATTCCCACCGACTGACTTTTTTCTTGCCTGTAGTAATGTATGTGTGTTGTGGGCCTTTTTTTAGCCCGGTCAGCATCACGAGAACACGCAGTGTGTCTGAGGGCGAGTCCTCCTTCAGCCTCCCCTCCTCCTTCAGCACCCCCACTTTCCTGAAAAGTTTTTACCAGGGCTCCCTCAGCTCGCTGGCCTCACTGCCGGACAGCGCCAGCCTCAAGAGGTGAGAGGGGGCACTCTCTGAGCCCCCACTGCCCCGGGACAGGGCAGTAACAGTGTGCTAACACTGGCCCCCGGGGTCCAATGCTGGGATGGCAGTAGCCCGTCTCTATGTCTGTCTGATCCTTAACCCACAGGCTTTTGTCAGTATGCCTACTTGCTGTCCAAGAGAAATGGCTTTTCTCTCTTTCTGCACTGCTAGTCTGTTTGTCAGGTCTACCAGTCAAAACAGTACTAAAAAGATTCCCTTTCTTAGACTGCATGATGCTTCTCAGTCTTTTGGACAGTTCCCCAGTGTATAGTGGAGAAAATGTAAAACACTACAATACTAACATTTAAATTCGTCACCATTCTCCAAACAGCATGTGTGTTACTTACTGCAAATAGGTACTGCTCTTAATCCAGGCTTCGCTGTATTTACTACTTTGAACTTTCTTTTGGAGTTCTTAACATTTTATGTCCACGTATCAAATGACACCTTGATGATATTTTTATGTGTGGTATGTTTTGCTGTCCTCTAAATCAGTGGTTCTCTAACTCTGGGCCAGCCAGACGGCTCTAATCTCTAGGTGTTGAGAGCTGGGATGGAGCAAATAATGTGGCCTTTATTTGGGTCTCTGTGGACCAGGTTGAAAATCACTGCTCCTGAAAGAGGCAGTTTAGTGGTTTGAAGGAAAAGTTCAACATATCTTTAAAATGTACTTAAATTGTCATTAGTGAATTGTGAAAAAAAGGTTTTACACAAATTCGAAATACAATGATCGTATTGGTTTCAAAGGCCTTAATATCGGTTAGGCTATATGTTATGTTTTAATTATGTGATGATATGCTTTTATGAGTATATTATAGTTATATTGCAACTACATGTATCATAACTAGATTTAGACAAGGATATTAATGTGTGCATTTTAACAGTACACTTTAAACAGAACTCAATTAAAGCAACAAAATTTTAAAATATACTTTAAAATAGACCATTATAGTATTTCTGCCCTGATCTATCTCAGATGTTTTTGCATAATATACTTGGATGATGGAACACAGGACGAGAACAGGCAGAGAACATTTGGTATTTCAAAGGACAAAATTTCCATTTCAAATACGACTGTGGCTCCGCTCTTCCTGTGCCGGGGTGACCATTTCCTTGATTATTTCAGATAAAGTGTGTCATCTTCTAGCACCTAAATCCCAGGATGCCCTATGAAAATCTCCTTATCCTTAATTTACTGTGCAGCCTTCACTCATTGCAGCATTTCTCAGTTAAGGTAGTCAAACCTTGACCTTTAACTCTGGCATTAGCTTTCTCGGAATTTCTGAGCCCGTATCAAGACCTTTCAGATGTAAAGTTTGCCAAGGTTGTACTACCTGTACACACCCGCTACTGTGTGTGTGTGTGTGTGTGTGTGTGTGTGTGTGTGTGTGTCAGAGCAGTGATACTTGGGCTAACAGAGATAAGTAGCACACACTAAGATATTAATGTGAAATTAAAACAGCTGACTGGCTCGACCTTGGAGCACTAAATGGACTACACTGGATGAGCTACACTAAATGGACTAAAGTATTGGGACGCATGCCTTTTACACCAACAGGGACTTTCATGACATTGCATTCAAATACATAGAGTTTAATTTGGAGTTGGCCCCTTTTGCAGCTAGATCAGCTTCTTCTTGGACGACTTTAGAGCATTTATAAAGTCAGGCACTGATGTTGAACAAAAAGGCCTGGCTCACAATCTCCGTTCCAGTTCATTCTAAAGGTATTGGATGAGGTTGAGGTCAGTGCTTTGTGGGGACCAGTCAAGTTCTTCCACAGCAAAAATCCATTACATTTACATTTAAAGCATTTAGCTGATGCTCTTATCCAGAGCGACGTACATCAGTGCTCAAGTAAACCATGTCTTTATAGACCTTCCTTTGTGCACTGGGACACAGTCATGCTGGAATTCTTCCCCAAACTGTATCCACAAAGTTGAAAGTATGGTGTTGTCCAAAATGTCTTGGTCTGCTGAAGCATTAAGACCAGCCTTCACTGGAAATAAGGGGCTTAGACCAAACCTTGAGTTACAGGCATGTTCCAATACTTTTGTTGTAGTGTACTTAACATTGTGTCTTCTGTGTCTTATATCCTAGACTGTCCCAAGGCTTAGCTTAGAACAGACTTTGGCAAATTATTTTCCATTTTTTTATTCCTGTATGTGAGAAAGAGTTTATCACCTGTGATATCTGTTCCTATCAGACAACTATGGATGTGTGGTGACTAATTATATATATATTGATGTCTAAACTGTTCTTATGAGCTCTAGTCACTGCTTCTTTTCTTAATGTAGGTGTTTTCTTAACTGGCTTTTTAACCCGTAATTTACTCATGGAGATTCTGTATTTTTCGTAGTTGGTTTTTATTTCTTTTCTGACTAATAACTGCATTGTAGGCTTTTGCTTTTGTGTTGTTGTGTCGCTTTGAACCGTGTCATTATGAACTGTGCATTTTGTTTCTAAGAGCTAATTGTAAAGAGCTCCAAACTGCAAAAAATGTGAAAAAAGTTTTAAAGTGCGGTTATTTTTGTGAAGTGCAGTTGTTTTTTTCCTTTTCTGCCTGAAAATGATGACAGAAAATTGTAATTTTATAGTACTGACTAGTGGCAAATCATGATAAATTGAGCTGGGCGTTCAGCTTGGGCCTTAGATATGAATACAAATATAAAAACAAGGAAACAGGTCACCTACCATAATGCTTATTTTTCTGCTTATGGGATTCTAGTAGTATGTTAGTAATTAGTTAATGGCATTGCACATGAATGTTTTGGCTGTTTTTATATTAAACACAGATATCTGAAGGTGGTAAAATACACTCCATGGATAATTTGAAGCTTATTAATATATATTTGATAAAACAATTCTAGAGTGATTCCTTCTGTCCATATCCAAAGACACCTGCTCCTGTTGCTCCTACCATCTGACAGAAACGCATCATCAAGGGTACCGGTCATATTCACAGTCAGTGACGTACTTAGGACCTTCAGGCCTGTTTCTCCCCAAATCACTCCTACTCGGATATCACAACGGGATTGGTCGATTCCTCACTGTGACATTAGGACTTCAATTCAGTCCTACCAATTAGAGAGCTTGCTTAACTATATCTTCCTATATACCACATAGGAAAAAAATACAGATTGGATCGTTTTTCATCTGTCCTCCTAATTTAATCTTATTGTGTCTAACCAAAATGTGAAATAAGAGTAGAACTGTATTACTTGTATAGTTTAAATACGCACCTTATGTTAAATAAAACATGCTAAATATGACAGACATCTCATTTCTCAAAAATCACTAGGCCTTCTCTGCATGGCCTTAGAGGCTCCTATGGGTTTTGATTAGCTAGCTGATGGAAAATGTATCAGAGAACCGACCCTACAAAATATGTAGAACTTTAAAAATTTCTGTTGTCGTATCACTTACATTTTCAAGGCAAAGATGGGAAATAAGTTTTGTGTGGAATTTCGTTTTAGGATTTGTCTGTGTAGTCTCTGATCCTGTGTGTCGGTGTGTGTGACAGTAATGGGGAGGGCAGGAAGAGGACTCTGTCTGGCTGCAGCAGTGACTCCCTGACTGCTGTGACTCCGCGCAGAGTGTCGTGGCGTCAGAAGATTTTTCTGAGAGTGGCCTCTCCCATGAACAAGGCTACAGCGGCCATGCACAAGGCTGGTGCGTAAGCACACACAAACAAACGTGTGTACAGACACAACATGGCCCCTTTTCTCCCAGATATAGTGTTTACACTCAACATTACAGGACCCATCAAGGTCCTTCATGTCTTTGTAAAAATGTCATGTTTGTATACTGTCCCAGTGTATCCCGACATCCATCTAAACTTTCAATTTAGCTCCTTTATGATTCATCCATTGCTGACAGAGACAGTTGTGTACACACAGCTTTTATTATCTCAGTAGAAATACATTATAAGACAATGCCAGGCATTGGCAGGGGGGCCATAGAGACCCCCAGCCCTGGGATGTGGAGTAGTAAACCTGAACCGTGGTCTCTGGAGTGATGGAGCTTAAGATAAGATGAGATAGTTGGTGATCTTGTGCGCTTGTGCTCTTGTGGCTGAATGCAACCACATCCTCACAGCAATATTCCAACATCTTGTGCAAAGCCATTCCAGAAGAGCAGAGGCTGTTGCTGCAGCAAAGGGGGACAAACTCCCTGTTTATATAGTAGATTTTTAGAAGAAATATTCAATGAGCAATTTGGACATATAGCTGTTTTAAGTGCAGTGCTTGAGTCAAATCTGCACATCATACTCAAGCCCATGGTTATTATGACTGTAAATTACTCATTCTACAGTATTACACCACTGAGTTAAATGTTGGAACTGTAAATCCTAAATTTGATTTAATTATTCACACGTAGGTGCCACATGAAATCTCCGATTTCACCAAAATTTCATTCTGATGTTTTGGTGTCTCAGAAATACACAAATGTGACAACTTACCCAGCAGTACATTTGTTTTGAAATAGCAATTTAATGATGCAGTTTAATAACTACCTTCTGTTAAATTGCATTTTTACAACCCATAGTGAATGTGCGTGTTTTCTAGACATGGATGGCCGGGAGCTGCTGCCCCTCTCTCCTCGTGCCTTAAACCCCGGGCAGGATGCTCTGGCCAGCCTGCTGCCCTCAGAGCGGGGCGCTGGAAGGGAGGCCAGTTGCCGAGCTCCAGCCGATTACAGAGCCTTATGGAGGAAAGCCATCCACCAGCAGATCCTTCTTATCCGCATGGAGAAGGAGAACCAGCGCCTGGAGGGTTAGTGTCTCTCCCTCTCTCTCTCTCTCTCTCTCACACACACACACACACACACACACACACACACACACACACACACAAAAGAATACATGTCGCCCAAGTCAAATCTGTGAACCCCGGCACCTCTAGTCTAATTATGTTGATTTTCTAAGTGAATACAAATACACATTACTTACATCTATAAATTATGATGTTATACTTTATTTACCAAGTATTTGTTATACTTGAATTCACTGTTTATTTTCTAAGTATAACATTGAAAAAATATAAAAGGTGACCTGTGCAAAAATGCTCACTTTTATGTTTTTATGTTTTATGTTAAATAAATACTGTGCACTAATATGAGCAGAAATGTTTAAGGTGCCAGATTATCTACTCCCTTTATAGGACGTGTAAATATTTTACTGGTTATTACTTGTGCTTATGACAGGATGGCCCACACCTTTTATGTATCTGCCAATATTCCATATATATTATGTATAACGTTATATATTATGCTTTTGCATAATTAATGTCCCGTTTAATCTAAATGCTAAAAGTTGAGGCAAAAAACATGAGGCAGCATGTAGTGCTTGTAAATGTAATGCTTTACAAAGTTAATCCATTTTGTCCTAAAAATGTATAAAAACTAACTCTCTCTCTCACACTCTCACACACACACACACACACACACACACACACACACACACACACACACACACACACACACACACACAC
>JBBPCX010000002.1:8623247-8635033 GCA_037974365.1 Hydrocynus forskahlii
CGTGTGCTCTTTCGATCTCTCCCCTCTCTCTCTCTCTCTCTCTCTCTCTCTCTCTCTCTCTCTCTCTCTCTATGTAGATCCAGATGTACCAGTTGTCGCGGCTGCTGCATGATTATCATCGTGGCCTGTATTCGCACCTGGAGGAGCACGAGATCAGCCCGAGCCTGTATGCCGCACCCTGGTTCCTCACTCTCTTCGCCTCGCAGTTTCCCCTGGGCTTTGTCTCTCGCATCTTCGGTATGTGAGCCCACTTACAATTTGTGTGGTGTCTAGTGTGTCTTAATTACTAGAGATTTCAGAAGCAGTGTAGAAATTTAAAAATGGGAACTGGTTATAAATCTTAAAATAAATAAATATTGAGTTGTAAATGGTTCACATATTGAAGTGGCAAAGTAGTAGTCTTACTGCTTGTCTTTCTGTGAGGGGTGGGGCTGTGCACACATTCTGTAACTCGAAGGAACAAAAAATAATTATCATTAAATGACTGTATTAATAAGCAATATCTGGGTAGATTAGTATTAATAAAAAATCTCAACAGTGCACATTCCTAGAAGCTTGTGTGGTCAGTTATAGGTCATGTTTGTAACTGCTTGCTTGTTACTTGCTGGCAGTTTTGTGAATGTAATTGTTCTGTGTTTGGCAGACCTCCTGTTTGTCCAGGGGACAGAGGTGATCTTTAAAGTGGCCCTGTGTCTGCTGAGCAGCCACGAAGGAGAGATATTGGAGTGTGACACCTTTGAGAACATTGTGGACTACCTTAAGACTACCATTCCCAATCTCACACAGAACCAGATGGAAGAGACAATCAAAAAGGTACTGAGAGAAAGCTTGGAATCTAAAGGAATGAGACGATATGTTTCATAAATATGAGGAAAATAAAAAAGCAAATACAGAAGCAAAAATCGGTTGGTGGCCTAGTGGTTAGGGAGTTGCCTCTGTGATCAGAAAGTCATGGGATCAAATCCCAGGACTGCTAGTGGCACTACTGAGGTACCTTTTGAGCATTGAGCAAGGTGTGCCCACACACTGCTCTCTGGGCGCGCTGTGTCTCTGGCTGCTTCACTTGGTGAACGGGTTAAATGCAGAGAAAGAATTTCACATTGTCCACACTGTGTGCTTTGATGTGGTGTGTTCACGCGGGACTATAAAGGGCCTCTTTACTGTTCTTCCGCTTTTTTGAAGGTGTTGCTTTTTCTGTAATAGCTGCTTTATCCCATGTTCTTCATATCTAGCCATGTGCTTTGTGTCTTCCATTGAAAAACTATATTTTTTATGTGATTAATTCATGTATTGATTTAATTGTGTACTTCTGAACAATCAAGTAGATGATTAAATGCCGCAATGTGCAAAGAATTTAATTAGATCCACCTTTGAACCTTGGTTAAAGTTAGCCTGCTAAGCTTGCTTTGTGAGACCTGAACACATTTGTCTTTGCATGTTAGCCAAACACCAAAGCAGCATTCAAATTGTTTAAATAGGTTTAATACATTTTTTAAAATCAGGAGAGACTCAGTAATTGTAATAGATTTGACGGGCCGGCTGTTTGTATGGGATGATGTTTATTGTTCCTGTATTTACCACAGATAGTATGAACTAAAACGTCATGGCCTGGATATTCACACACTCAGTAACGTTAAGGAAATTTCAAATAGGACTATTACTGATGGAGCCTTGAGTTTGGTGGATGATAGAATATACTTTGCTCTAGAATTATTAGTCATAAAACAAAATTGCAGATTTGTACTAAAATTATGGATTAATTTTTATAGAACTTAATTATAATAGAGCTCCAGGTGTCAGTAATCCATCTCTGACCAGCACACCCTGTCAACATTGCTTTTAGCCTTTTGTAAGAAGAACAAAATACAGTGCCATGTGACTGTTTGCTGAACAAATATGACCATAGTGTGGCTTTAAGATCGTTCAGAGGCATTTTCTTTTCTGAGTCACTCAGATAATGTTAATATAGAGTTAATAACAGGAACTTGCAGTTCTCTTACTTTATTGCTTCCTCTGTTCCACCCATGTAGATTATTTTTGTCTTGAACTTCCCCAATTAAGTGAGGCTGCACAAAATAGATGCAGTTTGTTAATCCAAAAAGGAAGAATGGAGGAATGACGGGAACTCTGTGTTGTTTGGGCAGGCTTTAGAGATGGACATCTCCAAGCAGCTGCATGCCTATGAAGTGGAGTATCATGTCCTGCAGGATGAAATGATGGATACCCCTCCACTTTCAGAGGACTCGGACAGACTGGACAAACTGGAAAAGACCAATGCCCAGCTGAAGAAGCAAAACATGGAGCTGCTGGAGAAGCTACAGGTGTGAATTTTGTTTTGCTAACATTTATGGCATTTAGCAGACGCTCTTATCCAGAACGACGTGCATGGGTGCTTAAGTAGTCTATATCTGTTTTTCATACCTGTAAAGCTAAATTAAAATCAAGTTTACTGTTACTGCCAGCTAAGTTACACACCTTAAACCCTGTCAAAAGAAAAATGTCAGAGGTTAATACACAAGTAAGGACAAACAGTTAAGAGGGTAAGGGCCCAATGTTTTTTAAATATAAAGAAAATGATGTATGAGATATACAAGAGGACTGGTTAGTCACCAAGGTGCTCCTTGAAGAGGTGGGTCTTCAGACGACAGTGAGGGACTCTGCAGATCTGTAAGCGGGAGTTCGTTCCATCACTGGGGGGGGGCAAGACTGAAAAGAGTCTTGATGCATGTCTTTCTCTTCTTTTGAGCAACGGAGGTTCAAGACGAGCTGTGCTTGAAGCTCTGAGAGGATGAGAAGTGACGCACTACTTGATCAGTGCTGATAAGTAAGGCAAGTCCATTCTTGGCCTTGAAGGCAAACGTTAAGGTTTTGAACTTAATGCGAGCGGCCACAGGGAGCCAGTGAAGGTTCCGTAGTAGAGGTGTGGTGTGTGTCAGCTTTGGAAGATTGAAGACTAACCTTGCAGCTGCATTCTGAATCAGCTGAAGTGTCTCGATACCTTCAGTGGAGGTCCAGCCAGTAGAGAGTTGCAGTAGTCCAGTTTAGAGATGGCCAGAGACTGGATGAGTAACTGTGTAGCTTCAGAGGTGAGAAATTCTGGAGAGGTGGTAAACGTGCGACAGGAATGACAGATCTTCATCTAGCATGACACCAATATTTTTTACCTTCTTTGAGAGGACAATAACAGAGTTCTCAAAAGAAACTGTGAGGTTGTGGCTTGGTGATGGACTCCCTTTGGTGAAAAAGCTCAGTTTTGCTGGGATTCAGCTTGAGGTGGTGGGCCACCATCCAAGAGGAGATGTCGGCCAGACAGTCTGAGATGCAGGTTGAGACATGGTTGTCACTGGAGGGGAAAGTGAGAATAAGTGTCATCTGCATGAAAGTGGTAGGAAAAACCATGTGAGGCTATTACATTGCCAAGAGAACCAGTATATAGAGAAAAGAGAAGCGGTCCAAGGACCGAGCCCTGTGGAACACCAGTGGACAATCTTCGCTGGGTAGACTGTGTGCGCGTATATACTGTGTGTGTGTGTGTATATGAACACCATACATATATCCGCTATATATGTGATATATGTTGCGTATATATTGTGATCTGCTTTTACAGTTCTTGTTTTTTATTAAATATGTTTGTGATATACCTTTGTTGAAATGCAAGTGTTTCATTGTATTTGAAGAGCTCTTTCCCAAATCGCTATAAATCTATTTGAATAGTTTTAGAAAAATTATATTTATTTACCCACATTTTGCAAATGTTTTTTTATCCTGTTAAAATAGTTTATTGACTTAGTCTGAACATGTTCAACAATAATAGTCAAATCTAACAACAGTGTTGTTGATTATAAAGCCAAAGTTTATGTATTTTTTCAAAACGCTATAAATCCATCTGTTCTTTTTTCAAAACGCTACAAACCAATTCTTTTTTTGTCTTTCTTTTTGAGACAAGAGAGCATGCAGTAATAATGAACTAAATAAAATTAATAACTCAAAATACATTTATTTATGTTAAATCTAAACAAATAATAAAAAATTATATACACGTAAATAGAGTTAGCAGCTGGAAAGCCGGAGAGTTAGCAACCGGAGAGCCGGAGAGTTACCAGCCGGAGAGTTAGCAACCGGAGAGCCGGAGAGTTACCAGCCGGAGAGTTAGCAACCCTCATAATATTTAAAACAACCATTTTCAAAAGATAGTTTAAACAAGTGAGCAAAACTGCTATCTTCAGGAAGCCACTATGCTGGATAGTTTAGAGTGCTGGCCAAACGCTAATTGGTTGAGAGTTATTTTGTCGCATTTTGCAAAAAAACAGATACAGTGTTTATCGCGGTTTGGGAAAGAACTGCAATTTACAATCAATTTTAAACCAGGAAATACAGTGATTTCTCATGAAATGTTGATGACACAGTGAATAGGTTCAGTACACAGCAGAATGGCATGGCGAGCTCATTTTTTAATTTGGTGTTTATCACGATTTAGAAAAGAGCTCTTCATATACTGTATATAATGTTATTACAGAAGTTCAATGGGAATTATGAATCACAAGGATGTCCAGTCACATCCACAGTGGGCCAGTGTGGCCATGTTATCTTTACAATCAAGCAGGAACTCACCTGATGTCAGTTTAATCAATCGGTCTTGGTCTTTAAACAGTGGATCATATGCACTCATGCTTTTTTTTTTTTTTTTAAAGAATATACACATGCAACCACACTGGCCCTATGTGGATGATAAGGGGGATACAGGGTGTTTGTATCCCTCATGCCAGTAGGTGGCAGCATTGTAACAACTTCTGAGTTCTGGAAACAAAGAAACACAATTCAGAGATCTTTGCCAAAACATGTTCTGCCAAAGATTCTTCTTATGAGCCAGACTTTTGGGAACCCTTGCAGATATATTCACTCACAGATATTGTAGTCTATTTTTGTTCCGCTCTTATGGCCAGCTTTTAAGAAGCAGCTTGAGATTTCTTTAATTTATGTGCAGCTACTTGAGCCTAGTGTTTTGTTTTTTACAGCTAGTTGTGAAGGACTGCAGACAAGAAATTGTGCAGTTGATCCGATTTTAGTAACAGAATGGCAAAGTGTCACCAAACAGAACGGGGCCTTGATTCACTCTCGGAAAGAGAACCCCTGACAGATGATCTCAATAAATGAATCAGTCTTCAGCCCAACATCATCCATCTTAATGTCTTATTCGCTCCAGTCTGTAGTTACTAATCTGGTCTCAAGCACTTCCACCTGACTACAACCAGATCTACAGATAGTCTGATATTGTATTTTCAGAATGCAAACAGAACAGAATCAATAATTCTAATGAACTAGTAAATTTTATTATTTTGTTCTGCCTAATTTTAGACAAACGGGAATTGGAATTGATAAATGTGTTTTTCCTTCTTGTTCCAGCACCCGCTTCTCCTATTCTAACCATATAAATTATGGTTAGTTATTTTGAACTTATTTTGAACTTTTATGTATGAACTGTTTCAGCTAGTTAATCACATTTTAAAAACAACTAATTTTATTTGCAATTGCATGCTATAAAAAAGGCTGTAGTTAACATTTATGTGCTCTGTTCATTGTTTCTAATAACTGATTTGATGCGTTTTCTCCAGGCGGCGCGGGCAAAGATCCAGAGTCTGGAGAACAGTGTGGAGGGCTTTCTGGCCCGTGAGAGTCAGATGAAGCACCTGATTCGCTCACTAGAGCAGGAGAAAGCTTCCTACCAGAAGACCATCGAGCGCATGCGCAGCAGTCTCCCGCAAGACGCTGCTGCAGAAGTGGAGATGACCCAGCTGAAATCCAGCAGCAACGACAAAACCAAAGCAGCCGGCAAGAAGCCCTGACCGGGCCGCTGTTATAGTGAGGAACTCTAGCAGACTGGGTGTGTCGTCTGAGAGTGTGAAATGACTACCATGTGGAGTTGTGCAGTCTTCCAACCTTGCAGCTCTGTGATCGTTGACTCTGTCATGGCTTTTAGGGGCTGATGGTGCAGTCGCAGATAAGGTCAGAGTGGGGGTCGAAGTGTAGCTTTCTGCAAAACAATTTCCCTGTTGATTTCAGTTTTTTGTCTCACAGCCATGAAAAAAGTCCCTAAAGAGATGAGAGTGAGAGATGAGAAGGCCTGCCTCTTTCAGATTGTCTCCAGTCCATTTTATTCACTTCAGGTTTAATGTGGGAGACGGTGACCTCTGCGTAAAAAGAGCAACTTTGCTACAGTGTCAGCTTGCTGTTAAAAATACTTGAAAATGATACGAATGTATTCTCTTTCCAAAGAACAGCATGACTCATGGCTGAGTGTGTGTGTGTGTGTGTGTGTGTGTGTGTGTGTGTGTGTGTGTGTGCTGAGAAACGCTGCCTTAATGTTGGCATTCGTTTTTTTGGGAAATAGCAGGCAGAAACAGTTCCCCACCCTCGTTCTCTCCGAAGAGCTTTTCCTGATGGAACACAACAAAAGGGACAGTGACTCAATCAAGCGAGAGAAACCAAAATATTTAGCCTGTCAGATCAGCGCCGTGCTGAAAGAGCTTAACCCAAAGTTCAAGCAGGAAATGAAACTGCCTCTGAGTTTCCGCTCTGACTTACCAGTGTCATCCAAATTTAACCTGCTCTCCAAACACCTACGCCTATCCTGCGGCTCACCTGTTACTGAATGCACTTCAAGGCAAATCACTCATGTCGCAGGGACTAGCAGTAAGTCTGCCACAGTGTTGCTCTAGTTACATAGTGCACCATGCGTGCATACGAGTTTGTTTCATACAGACATACGAATTGCACCCTCATGGCTGCAGAAAAGCAGAAACAAAACAACTCATCGCGACTACTGCACACACAAACAGCCTCTTCCAACCCATCCAAAAGTTGCTTTCTGCATCCAAGAATGAATTTTGCCTTGTGTTATGTGTAAACCCAAACTCCAAAATTGTACTTGACATTTGCACAAATATTATGTTAAGCATCACGTGTGTGTGCTGAGAGCATGACTTCTCCTAACTCTCCTTGTCTGAGCTGCTGAAGTTGCGTCAGAAGTAATCTGTCGCCGAAGCCTTATAAAGGATTTATGTAGGTGTCACGCATTGTTAATGAACGCTCAATAGCTGTCGTAGCTATGCAAAATGTTGTGCACTTAATTTGCAAAAATCTTGTTTTTCTTTCCTGTTGATAAAGTACTTCAGTATGCAGCTTGTCTCCGAAAAGGACCCTCCAGCTGCCACCATGTCAGTGAAGTGCAGCTATTTAACATGGATTGAGTGAATCTGTGTAAAGCTCCCCATTCCCTCTACCCTAAAGGGTGTGATAAGTAGATTTTTGTATTACAATTTCATGAAATATTACCAGAAATGAATATTAGTAAACGGTTGTAGGTGTGGAGTGTGATAAGTCGATTTGTATGCTGGTACTTCAGCTCGGTAAATGTGTTTTCTACGGTGGCTGGCTGAAGCAATATGCAGATTTCTCTTGTAGTACTGAGGTCAAAATGTGCAGGTTCCTCTTTATTCTGATGTTTTTATAAGCCCTGGTCAGCTAGGTGACCCGCAGAGAGCCATACATATACAGTTGATTGATTGCAACTGAGATAACGGTAAACATGTTGTGTAGCGCTGTTACTAAAACAGCCTAATGAACTGTCTGAAGATGAGTCATGGTGTATATTCCCTGTATTGATGATGCAAATGTAATTGTGTGGGAATGCCCAATGAAACACTTACTTCTGTTTGTAAGATAGATTTTTTTTTTTTTTTTGCTGTTATAAGATTTGATCTGAACTTGCTTCCATTTTGCAGTTTCATAAGACCATAAACACAGACGAGCCACTTCACTAGGGACACCGACCTTATATCTATACTTATTGTTCATTTCATCAGCTGCACTAACCAAATAAGTGCGTTTTGTAGTATACAGTTATAGACTGCAGTCCGTTTGTTTCTCTGCAACATTTGTTGGCCCCCTTTAGGCTGTTCATGAGTGGTCAGGACCACCAGTGAGCAGATATTTTTATGGGTGGTGGATCATTCTCGGCACAGCGCTGTGTATAAGTGGCTCATGCAGTTTATAAAAAACTTCAGTGTCACTGGACTGAGAATAGACCTCCAACCAAAAGTACGGTTGTGTTTTCGCTTTAACCAGTGTTTGTTCACTGAATGCCAGTGAACGATGAATGCCAGTGAACGATGCATCTCAGTGCCACTGCTGGGCTGAGAGTAGACCACATACTGAAAATATCTAACCAGCAGTGTCCTGTGGCCAGAAACTGGCCACCAATGAAGGACTTGAGGTTGACAGATTATGCAGCATCAACTTTTCATCTTTACATCTGCAAGGTAGACCAACAGGTTAGCTGTATCTAACCACGGTGTGTGATCCACACCATGCAACTGTGTCACTACCACATCAGTGTCCCTGCTAATGCCTGCTTACTAGTAGTCCTGTGGTGGACCTGGTGATTGTTGAATGGGGTAGGAGAGGGCTGACAAATGCCACAGATCAATGGAATAAGTGCACCTTTATGGTCCGTGGATAAAAAGGATAATGAGCGTAGATACAAGGTAACCTGGCATCAGTTGTACGAACAGTTGGCAAAAGCTTTCTTGGCCTTGCTGGCACATGTTGCAGGTGGGTCACTGCTCACTGTTAAACAGGTGTTTTTTGATAATATAAAAAAACACTGGTTAAAGAATGGAAAAGAGCTACATATCCGTTGAGAACATTACAAAAGTTCTGCTAGTTGTACTTTTTGTTCATATGTCTTGTTTAGTCTTGAAATGGATTTAGAATGGCCACCAGTGATTTTATGGCTGATTTTGTTTATTGTGTGTTAAATGCAGACAGACACCATGTTAACTTGACTGGTGACACTGCTGAAGGGCAGCTGGCATAACACTTATTTCACCAGCATTGCTTGTTAAAACACTGGCTGACCTCAAAATGGACAAAAACAGACAACTGACACTTGTTGGAAGAAGCTCTTATAAATGTAGTTTCATGTCAGTTGTTATGAAAGCCGCATGTAGATGTCATGTAGCCTAGCGAATGCTGCCCTTCAGTAAAGTGTTACCACTTGGTCTGGTAACTATCTGACGTAAAAGGCTTGAAATGGGTCCCCTTTATTCTTTGAGGCTTGGAACAGCAGTTGCTTTCTATACTGATTTAAGACCTAACTTATATCAGCTCTATCTTAATTGCTAAGGAGCAGGCAACACTACTCCCAGTTCAGCTTACAGGAGAAACCTTGGCGTAGAACCAGCACGGCACTCTGGTGATCACAGAATTCACAGCATGTTACAGGAGGTAATTGGAGTGACATGTTTAACTTGACGGCATTCAAAGCCACTTGTTACCAGGCTGACGCCGAACGATTCTAGCCGAGCAGATTACTGCATCTTGTGGAGTCTTTGTTTTGGAATCATCCTGGTACCCTTGGCTGGTGTTCTAAACAGCTGGTAAGACATTCTGTGTTGCCACATTTCTCGTAGAAAGACCCATTTCAATCCAAAAACGTCTCATCAGATTTATTGCAGGTTATCCGAATGACGCGCATTTGCCCAAATGTCACAGTTGTCCTTTAATCAAGGGCTTAGTTGTTGTTATTGTGATTTACTGCAAGTTTCAACATAAAGCTACAGTAAACATCAGTAGGCTGTCAGTAGGTGCACAGAACTGTGCACTAGAGGGCAATTCCATCAGTTTTGAAAATGTTTGTATAATTGAATCAATGACACAAAGTCATTCAGAGCGGTTTGATATGAGCTGGTTCATTGTAGATCAGTTTACCACCACATATTTCTGTACAAAGGTGGTGATGGGAACCAGGGGCACAAATATGGCCATTTTGTTTACTATCCAAAATGACCAGTGAACCTACGTGTGAGTCTTTGTATGGAATAACATACATGATAATGAGAAAATAATAGTAAATTAGTTCAATAGTGCTGCTTAGGTGCTGTTTTGGGCTCTTTCTATCCTAAAATAATTTCATAAAGCATTACAATTTTAGGCCAAAAAACATCTGAAAACAGTGTCAGGCTTTTGGCAGTGCATTTATAACCACTTTGTATAATAACTTCAGACGGGTCACTTCTAGAGTTGTGAAAGTGAATGGTGTGTGTGTGTGTGTGTGTGTGTGTGTGTGTGTGTCCTGTGGTGGGCTGGCGCTCAGTGTGAGTCCCTGCCTGGCGCCCACTGGCCCCAAGATAGGCTCCGGGTACCTGTGACCCCAGTGAGGATTAAGCGGGTAGAGAAAGTGAGTGAGGGAGAGATGTTTGGTTCCTATCACCACCTCTGAGCGCAATTCTGACTCGAAAAGTTTCTCTAGAACAAAGCATTTTAAATCAAACCACTCAGAATGACTTTGTTTACATGCACAGCAATACTGAACAATTAATGCAATTTTGAAAATAATGATGTTTCCTTTTAACCAGGTCACCTGTTTCTGCTCTTTATAGAAATGTGGGAAGTCTGTATGCATAAATTAGAGCTGATCACAGCCACAGGCCACGAGGATGCACTGACATCTCAAGTCATGTTTTCTGTTGATTTCTAAAGACAGTGCCAAAATACAACCCGTTATTGTTTTTCATATAACTTGATACATGGTCACAGTGTGAAGGTCCATGTTACGTCTTATGTTTTTTTTTTCTCCCTACAACTTGCATCCATGTAGGTGTGCTACTACATCACTGTTCGGACTGTTAAGTGTTTTTTCATTGATTGTCAATGAACAGTTTAAACACATATCTGTTAGAGATGCCATGCAATATGTTCATCACATAAACAATCAAGATGTTCATACTCCATTAACTGTGTCTCTTCATAAGTCAGCCTTTTGGTTGTTTTCCAAAGTTTGGGAAATATCCTTGATTAAACATGTTAATAAAATAAGGTTGCCAAGTGTTGTCATGGGGGTGTTCAGAAAAGACTGTTCTTTTTATTACTTTATGGAGTTATAATGAAATGTGTGGCACTTGGGGTCTGTGTTAAATGCTTCAGAGTGAAGATAATCTGGAGCCACCTCAAGCCTGTAGACCTCCTCAGTAGAGAATTAGAGTTAGTGGAGATACTATTTCCTTGTACCCAATAATTGGTGACTTCTGTTTTATTATATTCTGACCTATGAAATATTCTGAGGGTCTTTATCAGTGGGCTTGGGAGTCAGGACTGACTGCTGTTCTCTACTTCCAGATGTGTGTGTGTGTGTGTGTGTGTGTGTGTGTGTGTGGGGTGGGGGGGTGGGGGGGGGTGCGCATTGACTGTAAATCCCAAGCACATATATAGTGATATATTGTGTGTACAGGTAGGATGATGCATAAACCTACACACAGTTAATAAACTGGAACAGCAGTTTTGTTTTTATAGCACATAAAATGGGCCTGGGCAAATCTTGCATTCATTTGTCATCCATGTTTTACAGAATCATTTGATTTATACATGAAAGTCTTTGAACTGAGAAAATTATGAATGCAAAAAAATGAGTGGATTTAAATCGATACCATTTTAATAAGCAATGACGAAATGGGATACTAAATGAGAAGCATTTGAAAAGTCAGTTGGTTGTTTGGATTTGTTTGGATGTGTAATTATGTTTAATTTTATTCATTATTATTACAACAATAACAACTTGTAGCACAAATAACACAAATTTAGCAGTTACCATAATGCAAATGCTAGGCTGTAAGTGAGACCCCAGAGAATGATTTGAATTCAAAATGGGTCAATATGCTACAGGGGGGCTTTTGCACTCTGGGGGACTTTTTACCAATTATTCTATTTTACACTCATAATCTCTATCTCTC
>JBBPCX010000002.1:8635709-8664301 GCA_037974365.1 Hydrocynus forskahlii
TGGGAAAAACTTCATATATAGTACAATTACTGACAAAAAAGTGGATCAACTGACCCCAAAAGAGGGCCTAAATCACCGGAATGATGTGATTGGGATGAAATTTCAGAATTAGGTAATAACACTAACATCCAGTAAACGTGTCGGGATTTGATTTGGACCCACCATTTGATCAGGAGAGAACAAAGGAGAGAAGCCCTGAAGCATTTCTTCAGTCAGATTACCCCACTTTTATGCTACAATGATTGATCTTTTTCTGCAAAAATTATTGTTCCATAAGGAGGAAAAGCAGCAATGGCTGGGACCGATCCCACAGTTTTCAAGCAGGAACGATATGTCTTCACTGGTTGGTAATGTTATTGAAAGGCCTTTGGCTTTTTAGCCCTGACATTTCTTCATCACCCTGACACGGCAGAGCCTTTTCTTTCACTATGGTTCCTACTAAACACACTGTAGTCTGGATGAAATCACAGTGATCACTAACTCTGCACCACACAGGGTTTAAATGTGATGGTGCAGTTAAAGTATGAGCAGACTTGCGCCTTGTCAGTGTGTTGCTGTGATTTGTATGGGTGCAGGTGGTGATGGCATGAGGAGTTTGCACTGTAGTTTGGAGCGAGAACAATATGGGTCGACCTGGAAGTGTTTCTTCGTGGTTCTCAGATGAATACGCTCTGATATGCAAGAAAGCATAAGTACTTTCATAAGTATGGATTTATGACCCCGAGCTGTCACAGGCTGGAGTTTGCATGAGAAGGTGGAGCGCTGTTGTCTTGGAGATGGATGGAAAATAAAGGCTGATTTTACTGCAGGGAGTTGAGCCGCGTGAATCATTAGACTGACTCTGAGATATGGAGACAATGTGCTGCTCGCGCTTTTGTTTAGATAAGGCCCCTTTTTATGGGCGAAGGCTCGCACGGTGCCGCTCGCCGGACGGAGTCCCATCACATATCGTTCTCTAAACCAAAGGTTACATTCCCCGCATATTCCCAAGCAAGGGCACTTCCTGCGGAAGAGGATGCCTGGATGGATACTGGAAATCAGTGAGGGATTGCCGAACATAACACTTCCTCTACATGGTCTTATCGCTGCTGTTTGTTTAGTACCATGTCTGCACTCCCCAACATGGAAATATACAGTGGAGCAGCTCATGTCAGAGGCCAGGAGAGTGCTTGGGAAGATTGAAGCTCATGCAGTCTTGCAAAGTATGTGTTTTCACTGTAGGGAACGTTTGCATATTTTAAAAAATCCACATTATTCACATGCATGATACATATTTTAATGCATGACTGACACACTTTCCATTTCTCTTTTGCACATCATGATGTCCATAAAAGCCTGTAGTTTGGAAATAGTCCCTTAATAATATTGTTCTTAACTATAACATACATGAAACTTCTATTGCGCAGTGTTGTCTTATGGCAATGAACCCCTTTTTCTTACTTTACATAATTCACCACTAGATTTACTACTTGATTACCTGGCTTTTACATTGTAGTGTGTTTAATATTGTAGATGTAAGTGATTGAAATCAGAACTTTATCCTGATCCGTGATTGCAATATGCTTTTTGGAAAATTATTTGTTGTCATTGTTTGTTTGCTGTGCCATTTTTAATATTTAAAAATCAATGTGTGTTATGTAGTTGTTCTGTTTAATTCCATGTATTTTGATTTTTAAAAATCCTGTTTTACATATAATCCTTTCATTGTTTCTTTTCAGGGTCACACACTGTTGTCTCAGGGCAGTGTATCTCACACACATACATGAAAAGAAAATCTGATTTTAATAATTGAGTCAATTTTATGCAGAAAAAGAGAATAATTGTACTTAACCATTGCTCTCGTAGTGCATGCAATAGAGGGTTACTATAAGGCTACATTTAAGGTAATTATGCACCATTTCCGTTAAGAAATGTCCACACAATGAAAGCTAGCATTTTCAAAGTAAAGACTGTAGAATTGTGAGGTTTTCACATAAAAGCAACCATGTTAAATGTGATTTTTGAGACTCATAAGGAATGGCTGTAAGCATAGTCACTCCTACTTTCACATTACTCATAGACAGCAACAAGAGCTGCTCCAACTTTCTTTATCCTGTTATACTCTGTTGTATCTTTTGTTGTGTTGATTTTCCACCCTGGTTCGAGTTTCAGCATTAACCTGCTGCCTGCAGTTATGAGTCCATGTTTCAGGGGAGGGCTGCTTCAGGGTCATCGTCACGAGACCCGAGACTAGAGAATCTGGAGGGTGGCGCTGGTGGGGTTAGAAGGCTGCGGAGGGAGGGAAGCCTCCCTCCTGCCTTATAAGGTGATTCTCACTGCACGGCTTGTGGTAGAGAAGAGTGGTATCTACTGCGGAGAGCAAGAACAGTTGGAAAAAGAAAACCAAAGACTCACCCTCAGCAAAGCAGTGCGCTGGGTATAAGATGAAGTATGTTGTTATGAGGCCTACATCATTTCCAGTCTGACTTCTTTGACTTGTTTAGGCATACAGGACCAGCGCAGTGTTGATGAACTTCTCTTTTTAAAAAGAAGGCTATGATGATGTAACTGATAACCAAATACTAAAAATGTGTGACTAGCATCCCATAACACTGGACAAAATCAGACATACACAATACAGGGGGTCCTCGAGTTACAAGGGTCTCGACAGGCGATGTTTGGAATTTACGACGCTTACGTGGGCGAACTAGTCTAGTGGCGCAAGGCAGAAGATACGCAGAATACGCAGAATACGCAGTAACGCAGCGTATGAGTGAGGGGGGAATGCTCATCGAAGTACGAGTGTTGCTTTGTTTGACAACTTTTTGGCCTTTATCATGGCTTCTAATTTTTTTGTCATTTCTTCTGTTACTACAGTACAGTGTTCAAGTACAGTATATTTATGTCCTTTTCCTTTTCCTGTGACTTAGTTGTGTTTTTATGTTCTAGATTTTACAACTGTGTAAGGACAGGTTATCCACTTACACCAAAATTCAGGTTACATCACTGTCCTAGGAACGGATCTCTGTCGTAACTTGAAGACCCCCTGTATAGCCAATCAGTCACTCAAAGACCGCTTTTTAAAGCTTTGCACTGAAACTAAGAGGCTACTGTAGCTACCAAGCAGAGGAAGCTTATGACCAACAGGTTAGCATTCCTGAACACACATGCTGCAAAACAGATTGTCTTAAGTCCTTCCTTATGTGTCATGCTGTTGTAAAATATAGCTGAAAGCAGTAGTGGCAGCTGTCTAAAATCCTGCGTTTTGTCTTTATTGTTTTGTCCTTTTTCATAGATGTGTCATGCAGTGTCAGAAACCACTTAAGGAAGCCCATATCTCAACAATGCACCATGGCTTGAGAAATTGTTTGATGACTCTGGCTTCAAACAATGCAATTAAATTTGGTTTCATGATAGTAATTGTTCCTTCTAAACAGTACTGGGGTTAGTTACTTAAAAAAAATACATTACAAATGACATATTACTTAACTCTAATAGTAATAGGATTATTATACAGATTACTACATGGAAAATCTCAGTACTCATTCCTTTACTTTTGCATTGCTTCTGAAAAACCCACATAAATCTGGACATCACAAGGTGAAAACCCTTTTTTTTCTGTACTTTATAGACAGAAACCAAGGTAAACTTAATTTATTTAAAATGCACATTATTATCTCACCCTTTGAAAGGGATGTAGTTCACTGATTAAAATAATGAACAAATAATGCTGTTTTAAAACCTAGAAAGTAGTCAGAAGAAACTGTCCATAAACGTTTGCCTCAGAATAAAATCTTTATGAATAAAATGTAAAACGTCCAGAGCTGTTTCTGAATGAGAATGGAGTCTGACTTGTTTAGGTGGGGCTGGGGCTCTCATTTCTTCAACTTTATGCATCAGTTACATTTTAGCAGGACTGAATGCTTTGAAGGATTAAGCATTTACAGAAAATGAATGAGTGAATGAGCGGATGCTTTGAGAAATTTATGGTGTGATGGTTATATTCACAGTCAGTGTCACATATACATGCAAGTAATTTCATAATTTGCATGAGCCGTTATGTAATTACAAGAATTAAAATTGTTACATAAGAGTACCTTTTTTTTTTACAGTAAAAAGTAATTGCATTACTGTTACATGCTACATTTTTTACTTAATTTTTTCCCCAAAACTGGTTATAAACTTCTATTATTCGATAGCTACATTGGCCAAAGTGCAGAACTAAACAAGCAAACTTCAAACACTGTTACATTTTAGCAACCAGTGATGGTAACACGACTGAGCATCTACATTTAGAGATTTTCTGTTCATTTCTAAAAATGTTGTAAATTCTACAAATTTCAGTACCTTTTTTTAAACATATTTTTAAGAGGCGGTGCACTGGGTTAGTTAGCAGCCTGTGTGTTCAGCAGTTGTGCTGTATTTAGGTTATGTGTGCTCACAGTATAGAGGCCATAGACAGAGGTAGGCTGCAGACAGCTGCAGGGCACTGGAGACCCAGGTGTGAGGCGTGGGCCCACGAGAGCTGGGCAAGGCCGCCTGAGCCCCAGAGGGACTTCTTCACCCCCTCGCCCCCTCATGCCCTCCCCAGCACTACCTCCAACGCTCACTTTCCATAGCTTACACATCCTGTTAAAAGAAGGCGGACTGTATGTCTTGTTATTAACAAGATTCAGGCAGGAGCCACATCACAGGGAACCAAATTTTAATTGGTTTTTAAAATAAGAGTTTGTTGTAGTTACCATTACCATTTGTCCCCCCAGGCCATACCGTCCACATATGGAAAATAGGCTGTATAAACAGCGCCTTAACATTAAAAGCATTAAAAGCAGTGCATTTACATGATATGATCCTAGTATGTCTGCAGCCGTTTGGCCCCACCCTTTCACACTGAAGGTGTAAAGAGTGTTTCAGTCAAACAAAAGAAGTAGCAAAAAGTATTTACAGCTCCAGAAATAAAATTAGTGTGAAAAAAATAAGACCACTGTGAAAATGTTCAGTTTCTCAGGTTTTGTCTTTTATAGGTGCAAGTACTGAACTGAACAGCTTTTCCTTAGTTTTTAAGAACTGCTGACAATATTTCTCCTAATTTCCAAATATGTTTGTTCTTTAAAGCAGCATTTTAAAGGAAGTGACAACACATCAAAATAAGAGAAATGATGAAGTGTTTAAAGAACTTGAATAATTCAACAAAAACAAAATCATTATAATTACCTTTGACAAACTTCTAATAGTGTTTTACCATCCAACTGGTTTCATTGCGAGAGGAGAGTGTTGATTACAACAGTGTTTTTATACTTTTCCTCATTAAATAAGATTTGATTCAGGTGATCACTAATTTAATTTTAAAGTAACGTATTGACCCTTATAGTCACACCACAGTGTGAAATTCTTTCTCTGCATTTAATCCATTTACCAGGTGAAGCAGTGGGCGGGGATGGTACCTTGCTCAAGGGAAACTCAGTGGTGAGGCTAGCAGTTGGGATTCGAACCCACAACCTTGTGATTGCAGGGCCAACACCCGAACCATTAGGCCTTCCGGTGCCAAGGCTAATCTGTACCTCATAAAGCAGAATGAGGTGCTTGTGTAGGAATTTAACAGACACTGGCATTAAATGGTTGTCATACTTGTAGAGATGCTGATTTTAAAATAAATTGCCGTGGTCTCTTATTTTTTCTGAAGCTGTATTTATAAACTTGCATCTAAGGATAATGTACATACCACTGACCTCACATGAAAAAGTTGACGCTCATCTGTGTAGTGGCTCCATGAATCCTCTTTGGTTGCAGTTTGGCTAAATGTTGTTGAGCTGGAAAAGAAGATGTTATCCAGTCATGATTGTCCTGCACCCTTGGGCTACCCTGTATAAAATATGTGCATAACTTAATGCACATTCACATGAAACAAAATTGCGGGAGCACACTAAAAACTATGTTAAAACGTGGTGATTTTGTCTTACTTCAAACTTCTTCCGTAGAAGCATGGGAGGACAATGTGTCACATATGGGAGTACTTTGCTTACTTTGTTGGTAAGTGACAGAGAGGCCAAGACTAGTGTGAAATGTCTGCAAACAGGCCGGTTTCTCCACAGCAATTAGGCTGGACATTAGGCTGGACGGTTTTTAGTGAGGACCGTAGAGAAATACATTAATTTAAAAGAGTCACAGCATCACACTTGAACGGTCACAGCAGAGACAGGAAAGGTTCATTCAGCAGGATGTTCATGCGTCCTGGGACTCAAGTCTTGGGGTCATACAGGGGTGTTGCAGCTGTTTTGGAAAAATTTGGATCATATGAATTTATATCATCTGAATTTTCCAAATGTGGTTCCTTGTTCTCTTGTGTCCTGCACATGCCCTGTTCCTTCTGTCATGCCTATAAGTGATCTCTGAAAAAAAAAAAAAAAAAAGTGCTGCATATATTTAGCCACGAGAGTGCATGAAGTAAGATTAAATCAGTTCCGTCCTGTTGAATTGTGACTCACTCCGCCTCTTTCGTGAGCTGTTTTTGATTTAGCTCTGCTCACTGATTTAGCTCTGCTCAGCTTTACTGATGGCCACAAATCTCACATGTAGTCCCAGAGCTTTTTAGAGACATTAAAAACTAAAATAAAACTGTGATTATACAAGCTAGCCTCACAACACTGCCTCCACCTGCTTGGTAAAAACTGTTTAATGACTATTTTGTTTACAACCGGATGTCCCACACTTATTGAAACCTGAACTATATTGTTGGATGTCACAAAGCGGTCCTGTCCGGACAGGGAATGAGGCCTCTGGAGCTGGGGCCAGGGCGGGAGCCACGGCTGGTGAGGCTGAGGCTGGGGCGGGAGCCATGGCTGGTGAGGCTGAGGCTGGGCCAGGAACCACGGCTGGTGAGGCTGAGGCCAGGCTGGGAGCCACGGCTGGTGAGGATGAGGCCAGGGCGGAGACCGGCGCTGGAGTCTGGGCAGCCGGTGCGGAATCCAGTGCAGGGTCAGGAGCTTGGGACGCTGGCGCGTAATGCGGTGCATGGTCAGGAGCTTGGAACGCTGGTGCAGAAACCGGTGCAGGGTCAGGAGCTTGGGACGCCAGTGCAGAAACCGGTGCAGAAACCTGTGCAGGGTCAGGAGCTGATGCGGCCGGTGCGGGGACCGGTGCTGGAGTCGAGGAGGCCGGTGCGAGACCAGTGCTGGAGTTGAGGAGGCCGGTGTGGAGACCGGTGCTGTGTAGAAGACTGCTGGGCTGGCTGGAGTCACGGAGAAGGCGGCAGGGCTGGCTTAGGCCGCGGAGAAAGTCAGGCTGCTGGCTGGGGCTGTGGTGAAGGTCAGGCTGCTGGCTGAAGCCACTGAGAAGGCTGCTGGGCTGACTGGAGCTGCTGAGAAGGCTGGACTGAGGTGGACTGAGCTGAGTAGAGCTGGGGTGAGTTGGGTTGTGCCAAGTCAGGCTGCGCCGAGGCAGGCCGAGCTGAGTTGGGAGGTTGGCCAGGGTCATGGAGAGAGCTGAAGCTTTTTACACCTAAACTCTATTCAGCTGTAAGTCTTAAACTAAAGCTGAACAGAGGTAAGTAACGCCCACTAAGGGCCCCTAGCGGCCGGACACAGAAATTGTGATGTAGATAGAAGAAATTTAACAAGCTGTTTAATGAAACATGACCACTCAGTTATGCCCTGTTGGTTAATCTTAATCTGGTTAATAGTTAACCCTCACTAAGTTTCTTCAGAGTGCTCAGTGATGTCCATGGCACCTGTGTTTAAAAGTAGCAACGTACAATAATATACAATGTATGTAATAATTTTACAATGTAAGACTCTACACTGAGCTTATTAAGTTCATTAAGTTAATTTAGTTTATCAAGTAGGCAACACGCTTTGTAACATGCAATATGCAGAGTCAATTTTTACCAATAACTTTTTACACTTCTACATGTTAGAAGTGTGTCAATCTCGCATCAACTTTCAACAGCGACTATTTTGTTACACCGGACAGCTTTTTGAATGAGGTGTAATAAAGAGTGGTCAATCAGGGGTCCTTTATATTTATATATGATGTATCAGCCTTAAAGGGACAGTAACAAAAACATACAGTTTAATTTGAATGATTAATTTGAGGTTAGAAAATAATTACAATTATTTGTGGAACATAACACCACACAAAATAAATAATATTCATAAAACTGAGAGAAATGAGAGAACAGAAGAAAAAAAATTCAGATGTTCTTCTTCTTCCTTTTCTTCTTCTTCTTCTTCAGAGCACAAAATGTCAAACAGACGTCAAGTACGGATGGTGTCTAAGACAATCACCAGTAATGGTCCACTGTGTCACATTTGGCACTAGGGAAATGGGACGGAGGAGGCATGCACACAAAACATTTTTCCTTGATACGAATGGTGGCCGACAGTGAATTTTGAATGCAATCAGTGTTTGTCCTGGTGTACCTGTCAAGGCTCCTCTCCTGCCTGGAGGCTATTTGTGAGCCACACTTCCTCTCACACCCCCCTCCCCAACTGCCTGGCCAGCTCGACACTAATCCCACAGGACCGACTGCGGCGTCGCTGGAAAAAAAAAAGCTGGCCGCTGGAAAAAATCGCTGGCTTTACCTGATCCAGCACTGAATTAATCTGCTTTCCTTTGGGAAGGGAACAAAGTGCTGCTCCGTCTGGGGGTGGGGTGGGGGGGCGTCCACACCCTCCTCAGTTGCTCCCTCTGGCCCACATCCACCTAAAACCCCCTCCAACAGCCACAGCTGCCCATGGCACAGAGCACCTCTCCCACAGTCCAAGATCCCCACAAACGGAGCTTTTTGTGCCTGTTTTTTTCCACACCTTTGTTCTGTGTGATGTGGATTTCAAGTGCTGAGAATGACCTAAAGGATAGACTGTTTGAGACGTGTGTACTGTAATTTAGGAAAACAGTCCCGTTATTCTGTGATAAAATAGCTTAAGGGAAATATGGGGGTGAGAATATTTGCTCTGTTTCGGCATAAATACTGCACCAAAACTTATTTTAGATAAACAGAAAATGTGTTTTGTAAAACCCATGTGTCTAGCATATGGGTGAGGATATTTCAACCATAACTTGTAATTTTATTTGTATTTCTTTAATGTTTCTACACCATTTGAAGACACTGTCTCCCTTTACATTGTGTGAATGCTTCATGATGAATTGACCATTATAATTAAGTCCAAAAGTAATTCAAATGAATTATATGTTAACATACAGGTAAGTACATTCTCTGGTCTTATGGGAAGGCTTTACACTAGATTTTGGAAGACTGCTGTCAGGATTTGATTGCATTCAGCCTCAAGAGCACAGGGCCAGGTACTGATGTTGAATGATTAGTTCTGGATCACGCACCAGTAAACACAGTTCCACTGCTGCATAGCCCCATGTGTTACTGTAGAGCTTCTTTTGTGTAGGTTGGGCTCAAATGAACTCCCATGTCAGCAATAACTGCACCTTAAAGTAACTGAATTCACTAATTTGGGATGTCTGGATACTTTTGGACGCATATTGCTGGATTTTCATCCATTCTTCCTTATAGAACGCTATATATCCCCCCTCCCTCCCCTCATTACGTTCTGAAGCATTTTTTTGGGCAGCTGGGGGCCTGGTGGTTAGTGAGTTGCCTCTGTGATAAGAAGACTGTGGGTTTGAATCCCAGGACTGCCAGTGGCACAACTGACGCTGGTGCTGGCTGCCCACTGCTTCACTTGGTGAATGGGTTGAATGCAGAGAAAGAATTTAGCACTGTTCACACTGATGCAAAATTGTGATGCAAAATTGCACACTCATTGTTTTTTATGTATGTACGTTGCATTACATGAATGACGCACTTCTGCTCGATAAGGATATGTTCCACTGTACAGTTGTTTAATTAGTACATCACTAGCATACTGCCACTTTATAAACACACTGCTACTAAAGTATTCTATTATATTTTTTACGTTTTACTTTACAGCATTAGTGTACAGTTCTTTTATACTTTTTATATGTACTTTATATGTACGTAAGATCTGTGTTAAGTGTCCTTTTACTCTATGTCATTTTGTGTGCTGCTGCTCCAAATTAATTTCTGGGATCAATAAAGTACAATTGATCTATCTCTACTCTTGGGTTATCTTTCAAAGATGTTCAAGCCGAGGGAAGGTGAAGGCCATTCCAGAAACTTCAGTTTGCATTTCTGTAGATTTTGAGGTTTTGGATTACTGTCCTTTTGCAGAAGCCAGCCTCTGTTCAGTTTCAGTATCTGTGTTTCCTGTGTCACTGTTTTCCACACTTGCTTAACCTTGCTTAACAGTTGGCAAGATGCTCTTCTTCAAATGCTGCACAGTAGAATGTTGTGCCTCTCCTGTTTTAGCTACCCCTTCCTGAAGGTCCCTTGGTGCCATGTGGGGGTTTTGCTTTTCCTTTCTGGCAACAAGCAGTTCTATCTGAGATTTCTCTTGGTCCTCCAGGTCTTGTCTTGTCTTGTCTGTCATTTCTAAATGATATTTCAGACAGTGAAAATTGTGAGTTTGAAATGCTGAAATGATTTTTTCATAGCCTTCCTCTCCAGCTGGTGGCCTAGTGGTTAAAGAGTTGCCCCCTTTGATCAGAAGGCTGTGTTTGAATCCCAGGACTGCCAGTGGCACCACTAAGGTACCCTTGAGCAAGGTACCGTCCCCACACACTACTCCCTGAGCGTCCTCCATTGGTGGCAGCCCACTGCTTCACTTGGTGAATGGATTAAATGCAGAGAAAGAATTTCACATTGTTCACACTGGGTGCTGTAATGTGTTCACACCTGACTATAAGGGGCCACTTTACTTTAGTTTATTTTCAGAACATCAGCCAGATGCATAGTAGAGCCCATTATTGTTGAGTGTTATCACAAACTTTAAAGAATCCAAGCCAGAGAACTGAATACACTTTGGTATCTCCACAATTCTTGATCTGCCCGAACCAATATTGAAGAGTCAATCAAAGTGAATTCTATTTTAACCTAAGTTATCATGTAAAAGTAAGTTTGTGTTTACTTCTTTTCACTTTCAACCACTATTTAGTAGTGATGCCTTTGCATGCACCTGTCTAGTATTTATACAGGTTGACCATCCATAAACACATTTATTCTGGCCCATGCTAACAAGGTCCAAGTTAAGTTAACAACAACAGTGTGAGGAAACCATAAATGCTTTCAAAAATGTGTCTTTGTGTGAGATATAGTGAAAGGTGTGGCCAGTACATACAAAATAATAACCTTACACAATTGATGGAGGGCGCTGCATGCATACCCTGTAATGTATTAGGATGTGGAAGAGGATGTGAGAGAATATGCAGGCACTGAATGAAAAATGAACATTATCTCATCATCAGTGCATTCTCAATCAACTGATGACTAAACTGCCTGTCTGAAGGGATATTGACTTCAATGCAGGACTGATAACAACAAAATGTACTTCTTTCATGACTTAAGCCAATCAAAACCTATTTTTCTAAGTGAGGTAAGACCTCTTGATAAATGTGACTTGCTCCCCAGTGACTATTGAAGCCAACGTTCTGGCTACTCCCCTCATAATCGAATTATGTATAAGTCAGAGCGGATCAGTGGACCCATTATTTACATGAAAGTAAAGGAGAGGAGGCCTGATCTTTTGGAGGACTTCCTCTTTGACCTTGCTGCAGGGAGGAGCTCAGCTCTGGGGACCTTGGTGGGCCATCATTGTAGTGTTATGGGTGTGAGGACTGCACTGACATCATCGGCACATTCAGCACGTCCCCCGGTCAGTGCACGCTGCACTTTGGCCACTGAGCTGGAGCGGGCAGAGAGGGAATTGGATGACACCATGGTGCTCTGATGTAAAAGATGAACTCAGTGCAACTCAGTGAAAACAGTGTTAGGAGTGTAAGCAGTGCGTGCAGCGACAGGGTTGGGGGAGTGTGTGTGGGGGGGTACTTGCAGGCCTTTGGCCGGGCACCCGACTGCCAACAAATATTTGTTGTTCTCCATTCCCGGCACTGTAGCTCATGTGGCACTGCTGATAAACTGTTGCTCATCTTCCATGCATGTCATCAGTGAACTTTGCTTTGGGAGGCATGGCTCTACTCTTCTGTTTTACTATTATTGGGCAATTTCCCAGTGAAAAGAAGGTAAAACAACTGTTACTAAACAGAAGGCAAAAAAAAAAAAAAAAACTCTGAAAAATGACCATAGACGTCACTGCCAAGGAATAGTAAGGCTCTGGGCCACTTTGCAGTGTTGTTGCATAAACAACATCAACATGGAAGCGTCATCAGAAGGTGAACTTAACCGTGATCTCATTACAAAGGTCAACATTGTAACATTCGATCAACCAGTGTGGTTTGGAATCAAGTGCTGATGTTTGATGAAACACAAATATTGTGTTGGAACAGTAAAGGAGAAGCAATTATGAAAAAAACACCTTAACTACTTATATTATGGCAGCCAGGGGCACAGGAAATGTAGTCAAAGGAAGGACTCTAATAAATATCAGCAAATCCTGGAGGCTAAAGTCCTACAGCAAGTGAAGAAACTGAAGAAGAGAATCTCTTCACTACACATATACATTATTCTTACGTAAAGTTCATACATACATACCCTACATACCCACCTACCTAGATACATACATGCATATATACATAAAGTTTAGAATTACACATAAATGAAATAAATACATTTTGCATATTGTAGTTACACATTATAATATACAGAATCAGAGACAGAGAATTGATTACACTTTGGTATTTGCATCAGTTGACAAGTCCTAGCGACAATTCTTGATCTGTCCTTACCGATATTAATGAGTCAATTAAAGTTAATTTTAAGTTAACCTAAGTTAACTTATATTATCATATAAAACAAAATGTGTGTAATATACATTGCTACACAATGTTGATTGTATTAAAGGTTTTTGTAGATGTTTTGCAGTAATTCTGTGAACAAGAAGTTATTAGAAGATTAATATAATGTATTATCAGATCTATTTATGTATTTTTTTTTCATGAACTGATTTTCCCTGACATTTAATATTCACATTTGCAATGTGAGCTATTAGAACCTTCTTTCATTCTTTATGTTGTATAGCTTTCTGAGGCATTATAGAATCGTTTAAAGCTATGTTCATCTGGACACATCTTATTCTTTTTCATTCTCACACTCAAAACAATGACTTTCGGATGGGTGGAGGGCCCCTAAGTGGACTGCTGCTAAGGCCCCCCAGTGAAATGACTCTGCTGCTTCTTTCTAATGCTAATGTGCTTTTAAACATGAGCACCACTCTTTATATCAACGTAATCATCATAATTATCAGGATATATGTTTTTTCTTACCAGTGGAGCTTAAAGTTGAAAAACAACCCTTAAGACTCACTGAGATCGTGCCCAGGAGTACAACCCTTCATTTACACTCAGTTCTGCTCTGAGCAGCTGCTTGTAACAAGGGTGTGTACACAAAGCGCATACACACACAAACACACACACTGCTGAGCTGACGTTGCTGAAGTGAGAAGAGGGAGGGGAGCCAGCTGCTCTGGCCGTGGGCACACCCTCAATTAATTTCACAAACACCCTCCACCCCACCCCACCCCAACCCCACTGCCCCTACCACCATCATGGACCACTGACACCACATCCTCGTAACTAATAACTAACAGCCTCCGCCCTCGCTCACACATTCAAACGCAAACCACAACACCCTGCCATCGCTTTCAGCCCCATTGTACAGCCTTCTTTCTGACAGGCGCATTGTACATAGTATAGTACCTCCTCTCACGGCCCTCACTGCTGTCTGAGGTCATTAGGTGCGTTAGGAGAGAGTGAGAGGCGTGAGCGAGCACTCTGTGGACAAGATAAGTGGAAATGCTGGACTCAGTGAGCGAGCTGTGCTGGGCTGGAGCTCCCTCAGGTTTCAGGCATCTGGTTAGGGACCTCTTGACTCTCTCTCTCTCTCTCACTGATTCCTCCATCAGAAAAGAGGGCCGGTACCACCCAGATCTTGATCTCCCTCACTTTTCAGGCATCTGGATAGGGACCTCTTCACTTCTCTCTCTCTCTCTCTCTCTCTCTCTCTCTCTCTCTCCCTCCCTCTCTCTCTCCCTCTATGTATCTCCAATCTCTTTTTCTTTCTCTATCTCCCTCCACAGACAGTCTCTCTCTTTTTCTTTCTCTTTCCACTTTTTGTCATTACACACTCATTCTCTCTTCTTTCTTTCCTTCTCTCTGCTCTCTCACTCTCTCTCTCTCTCTCTCTCTCACTAATTCCTCTTTCAGAAGAGCAGAAGAGAGAGCCGGTACCACCCAGATCTCGATCTCCCTCACTTTTCAGGCATCTGGGACCTCTTCACTTCTCTCTCTCACTCTCTCTCTCTCTCTCTCTCTCTCTCTCTCTCTCTCACTGATTCCTCTATCAGAAGAGAGGGTCAGTACCACCAAGAGCTCTTTTTAATTGGGAGAAAAGGGGGTGTACTATGACAGCTCAGTGCTAAATTACAAGGAAATAATTTACATTAAGAAAAATAAAGTGCTTGAAAACATTGCCTTTCATGCACAATGTTACATATGTCTGTAACAAAAATGTATAATTTGGCATTATATTTATTTGTAAAACATTACATCACGCTATCATATCTTACCCCTAATAAATACTTGCAGCATCATTTTAAGACCAGTAGAATGCATTCTAAATCCCAGTACATTCATGTAAGCTTCCCCTCTCCTGTAAAGTTATTTTTTTGTACTGTCCAGTACTCTGCACCGACTGTGCAAGCCTCTGGGAAAATGATGCCCCAAGAAATCAAAATCTTTCTAAAATGGTCAATGTATGTTTGCTCAAAAAGACATAGAATACATACGAATAAACAATAAATTGTAATTTATGTGTGTAGGTGGACCTGCCATTTCCAGACCTTTCATCAAGGAACCCCAGTATTCACTCTAACCATCCAGTACCTGTTTCAGCTGATTAAACCTTTTTTAATCTAAATCAGGTGCTGCTTATGGCTGCAGGGCCTTGAGATGTATTCCTGTAAATGCATTTTTCTTATCAAGATATTCCTTGTTTAAAAATGCTGTGTTTATGTTTGTTTCTATTTATTCTCATTTTATGTTTTACTGGCAAAAATACACTTATTGTTGCTAAGATAAAAAAAGACTGAATTGAACCTTTGCAAAACACTGTACATTAAAATATATAATATATAAATAGATTAATGTCAACACATAATTTTGCAGTACAATACTGAAATGAAAATAATTACCTTTAATGAGGGAACAGAGCTCTAAAGGTTGGCCCTGGCGCTGAGAGATTGCGAGTTCAGTGTTTGGTGATGCCACAGCTGGGAGTCCAAGAGAGCCCAGCATGCTTTGCTCTCTCTGGGAGAGTAGAATGGCCCTCACTGGCCCTCCATCCCTCTGTGTGATTTTAACCAGCATGGGTATTTGTTAGCTGATGCAACAGAATAGCCAGTAAGTGTTTTCCTCCGAGTGTGTCGATCTGTCTAATGGTGCTGTATTAGCAACAGTTTGAAAAGATGTGGTGGCTCCTCATGTGATCCAGAGAAAGCACATGCAAGCCTTCACCCTCTCAGTGTTAGTGGTAACATAAGATTGGGGGAAATCCAAGCTAGTAGGTGGAATTGTGCATGACTAAATTAAGGTGAAAACCGGGGAAAAAATTACCATAAACTAAACTAAAAAAGAACTAAAACTAACTAGGGAAACTGGGCCTTCAAAGCTGCCTCGCTCTTTGGAACGATTATAGCTTTTAAGGCATTGACTCACTAAAACTTTGACAACTTTGTTCTAATTCAAGCTTGTAGGCTACTTTGGCCTCAATAAAGGTAAAAGTTGAGCTGTTGAGCTGTCTACTTTCTTCCTCTGAAGTGCTCCAGCCCCTCTCCCCTGCAGTCTCCAGTCCCTATGCTTGCCTGGTAAAGCTCCAGCAGGAGTTTGGGATGGGCTTTTATTCAGCTTGTGTGGGCAGCGCTGCCTCTGCTTGCTGGAGAGAAAAAGCTGGAGCTGCTGTCTCCCACTCCACCCAGAGAAACTCCTCCAGCCTCAGTGTGTGTGTGTGTGTGTGTGTGTGTGTGTATGTGTGTGTGTGTGTGTGAGGGAAGCGCGGGTGGAGGAGGACTGATTTCCCATTGTGCTTCATTAACCTTTCCTGGAGCTCATCAGGCCGGATTCATCATGGCGGAGTCGAGGCGAGCGTGCGGACTGCGTCATCGCAGTGGGGGAGGAGGAAGGGGCCCTCTTGATACGGGCCATGACTAATTGCAGACATGCAAATTGCGGATTGATAGTGTGCCCTGCAATTAGGTGGTCTTGTGTACTGAAAGGGAGGCGCCGGTAGGCGCCTCAGGTGTGCTTCCCTCTGACCGTCAGTTAGCTGCCTCGTTTTATCATCCGAACCCGATGTAATTTCTGAAAATATGTGGAAAACTGATGGGGGGCCCAGGTATTTGCTTGACTGATAGAATCTCTCTGAATGCAGGGTTGAATTATTGAAGAGTAGTTACAGGCCTTAGATGAAAAATAGTATCGATCTGGCGCTCCTCTCTCCGCCAGCACAAATCACTCAGCTCCTTGACTCACCTCTGTTAGCAGGGAAAAAAAAAAACAACAAAAAAAAAAACCACAAGAAGATTGCAGCGAGCAAAGACACGCTGCTGGGCAGTTAGTGGGCAAGGCCAGGCTTCAAACAGAGCACATCCACTCACAGGGTATCTAAGTGGCCAGATGTACTTCATGCATGCGTGAAAATGAAAAGGGAAGTGGGACCTAATATAGAGATTATGTGCAGTGTGTGTGTGTACATGGCTGCCTATGACTGTGTGTGTGTGAGTGTGTGTGTGTGTGTGTGTGTGTGTGTGTGTGTGTGTGTGAGTGTGTGTGCAGGGAACAGGCAGAGTGTGTGTTGGCTTTTTTAATGAGCACATATCCCTGCCCACTGCAACAAGAGTGACTGTGAGGCTGTCAGCCCTAGTGGGCTGAGGATGTGGAAATTGAATGGAGCCTTTCAGTTCTGCTGCTCGTCTCCCCGGGGGTGAGAGACTGGTTACCATGGTTATGTTGGATTCCTGCAGCTAATGGGTGGGAGTAGTGTAGCTCTGGCAACCTGGCTGTGTGTCTAAGGCCGAGTATACGCTCTGAGTGCTGGGGGGTGTGGCGGCAGGCTCTCCAGGACATGGCAGGTCACACACACACACACACACACACACACACACACACATGCACGCACACACGCCCACGCTGACTTGTATAAGCTTGTATATGTGTTCCTAATTCACACACACAAAAAAATACATAGTGACCCACCTTTCTCATACATGTATCTCATATAACAGACACAGAAACATCTTTCACTTATTATGATATTGATTAACAACACTGTTCATGACCATCAGTTGTGCATGCAGTTGTATGCAAAAGTTTGAGCTCCTCCTTGTCGATTGGCACATTTCTTTGAGGTGAAAATAAGTACACAGCATCTACAGAGCACACTTTTAATGCATTACCATTTATTTGCGGTTAATTTAGTTATGTCACACATTTTATTGGAAAAAAATAACACTTTATGGGGGTTTTTTTTCCCAATATGTGAAAGGCCCTCTCATCTTAGAACAGGTATTTACCAATGTTACGTTCAAGAAATATGTGTATAATTCTTAATACAACCTAATAGTTAATTAAATTTGTCAAAGAATATGAACTGCTGCCTGCGCCGAACTGCCGTCATTTTGCATAATGACCATGCTGAGAGACAGATTACCATGCTGTAATGCTATGTCAGATAAAGAGACACGTTTAAGACGTGAATCGGTAGAACCCGTGTTTAGTGATGTGTTTTAATAGTGAGTGTAGCAGCTTTATTGAATGAACAGTAAGTTCCTGTTCCATTGTTAACTATTAAGGGTTCCAAGTTCAGTTCCCTTGAAAGTTAGTTATTTTACTATTTTGTATTTATATTAAACATATATTTATATTACATGTATATTTATATTTTACAACTGCTTATATCGTACAGTGATCAGCTAAACCAGTTAGCGAGCCTGCTATCTCTGTTTGTCTCTATTTCGGGCTAAACAAGACATTGCTACTTAATTCAAGGTTGTTTGGAGAATCAGAGTATGATGTATGTTTAATAGAACATGCTAGTGATGGTTTTACATCAGAAAAACCTTGTGCTTTTATACTGAGCATATAGTATATAGCGTACAATATATATTGTATATTGTATACCGTATATTGTACAATATATACACAATATTCCTCAGTGTCACCTTCGGCTGTTCTTGTGGCTGACAAAACGATTTAGTCATGCCTAAGTCGAAATGGCAGAAAAAAATCATTTTAAAGATCTCCAGACAGGAAAGCCCAACATCATTCTTCCACTGCCAGTTCACCGTAAAATCATCACAATAACTGCAATCAATGGTCAGAAGATAATCAGGAAAATGAGTAGACATGGTCTTTTAAACAAATACATGGCAATTGTCTGAGAAAATTGGCAGGAAAATTACATTTTCAAGTGCGTTCTCTGTAGAGGATGAGTACTTGATTTTGCTTCGAAAATCAACAAAACACAGCATTTGAATCAGTTGAACTTTTGCACAGGACTGAACAGAAACAGTCTTAATCTCAAAACTGCCGGTATTTAAAAATCGGTTTCTTGGCATTTTGTGGTCATTTATTCCCCTCTGTTCAGCTAAACAAAAATAAATAAGTAAATGGAAGACAAACACCACAGTAAGAGGTGATACCCCACAGTAATAATTGATTATATGGTGAAGCAGTGTGCAGACATGGATGCACTATGCTTATTTTGTCAGATCTTACTTGACTGTCTTTCATGTTTCTTTCCTGCCTTTCTTTTTTGTCAGTCAAAAAAATGTGTATTGTATTATATTTAGATGGCCAGAAACCCCTAGCAACCAGCATCTCCAATGAAGAGCCAAAAGATCTTAAAGCACAACTCGGAGGAAACAATGAGATGAAATAATAGCACAGTGATGTAACAATCCCCCATTTTTACAACAAAATTGCACTGATGGTATCAAATGCGGACCTCCAGCAGCAGCCTCTTTCCCCCCGGCTGTGGACTTTATCCCAGGCTGTGGAAGGACCTGAGGACAAAGAAGGCTCCGTATCTTTTCGTTTCTACCGCTGAGGACCATTGATTTGGAAGACAGCCTCTGCTCATACATAGCAACCCAGCATCTACGTTCTACACGAATCTAGACTCATGTAATGTGGTTTTTTTTTTCATTCCTCCAAAAAAGTGGGTCATCTTTAAAAGCATATCTGCCGGCTTGTCGTTTCGTTTGCCTGCATTCTCTGTGGTGAGCGCTCCAAAGCTGTGGCCCAGTCCCCTGCTTTCTAGCCATGCAGATGTCTTGGCTCACATTACAGTTGGAAGACTGAGTCATGGTTGATGCCCCCTCCCCTCGCCTCACGCTCCCCCCCCCAGTGGACTTGAAGGAACTTGGCTTCAGACATGTTCTCAAATCCATCCCAGTATCTGCGTGGAGCCACTGCAGCCCATAGAAATATGAAGAACGTCTGTTTTTCTATCCTGCTTGCTAACATTCAGTTAACTCTGGGCTAAAATGGAAGGTGGATCCGAAACTTAGCATGACCTGCTACCACCTCTAAATTCTTTATATGAGACAAGGGAGCTGGGGGTGGGGGGTTAGGTATAGGTAAGGAAAGTTAGAGCCGTGGTGAGTTTTATTAATGTAGAGTGCATGGCTAATGTTGATGCTGGACCTACTTCATAGTGTAATTAGCCAGGAAAAACACTGGGCCCTCAAAGTGACTTGTCACTATGGAATCTGGGAGGGCAATAAGGGAGCCACCGGCCAATCAAAACGTCCTAAGTCGAGGATATTATTGTCCAGCCTCTTTTGCTCCCAACTTAGGTCTTAGCCAGAACAGTTATGTAATCTAATAAACACTTCAGACTTTATTAAAGCAGTAAAACAACTTGGAGACACTCTCCGAGACAGACAGCTGTTTTACTTTTCTTCAGATTTAGTCTTAGGAAATGGCTGACCAAAATGTATTTATGGATCACCTCCTCCACTCTAGCAGCCTTAACACTCTAATCCAATCCTATAGACCCTGTATGTTCATCCGTTTCTTCTGAAATTATGGGTATTAAAAGGGAGTTTCTGTCCCTTTTCCTGCAGTAACAACCCCTAGTGTTCTGAAAGGGTTTTACTGTGTTCTGAAAGGGTTTGACTGGACCACAAGTGCCACTCTAATTCATTCCAAAGATACTGGATGAACTGCCATCACTGGGGAGAACACAGTTCCACTGCTCCAAAGAGGGGTACTGTGGGGGCTTTAAACCCTCTAGCCAGCGTTTGGCATTGGGATGGGGACCCTAGGCTCATGTGTGGCTGCTCTAGTGCGTCCCATTCTCTTTGCACTGCTTTTCTATTGAGATTATTATACTGGACTACAAAGGAACACCTTTGTCAGCAATGGGAGTACCTTAAAGTAGCTGAATTTTCTAATTAAAAAGAAAGTCTGGACACTTCTGGACATATTGCAAAGGTTTACACCCCCCAAATGAGATGTTTTGGTGCTATACTAAGTGAGAACATGTTAACACATCATGGAATGGGTGACAAACTTAAATATGACATTGTTCTATGCACTAATCAATGCACTTTCTATTTATATGCAACATACTAGGAAAAACATATTGAAATGTGCCATAATGTTTGCATAGACCACATTTTATGTTTTATTCTTCCCCATATATGTAAAATTCAGCTAATAATAATAATAAGCGTACATTTAAATATGCGGTAGTGTGAGCTCTGAAGAGAATGTGAGCTTTTTTGACTGGGGACGCCCAGACGTTAGCATATGACATAGTGTGTCTATTGGGTTTAACAAAATAAGTAGTCCAACCAAATCCACTTTTATAGCTGCAGGAAATTAAAGCCATTTAATAAATAATAATGCGTTTAACTACCCTTGTTAAAACAACGCTTAACTTTAGGTATAGATTGAAACTACTTCTTACCTTCCTTGACTATCGCAGATGTACTACTAATGACGTAATGCAACACGCGCAAACATCCCAAGAACCCAGAGCAGGGACTCAGACGCAGGGCTGCATATTTCTCCTGGCCAACTGGGAACATTATTATTATACTGCTTTACTTTTTCCACAAGCTTCATAAAAGCCTGTGTAGATTAAAACCAGGTCAGTGTGTATGCAATTCACTGTAGGCTCGGTTCTGCTTCGTTCTCCAGAGTTCCACTGGCTGCCCAGACTGCCTTGAGTCCTGGCCACTATATGCGCTCATAGTCCAAGTATTTAACTAACCACAATGAAACAGCTTTCATTTCAGTGGCTGTTCCACTGCAGGCTCTGAAGGATTCACAGGCCTCCCTACAGCCAGCGAGACAGGCTGCTCACACCACAGCAGCCCTTCAGTCATAATGAGGGGTTGAAGGTACACCTTCATCATTCACACACCATGATCTCTTACGTTCTCATGATAAACGAATGTGTGTGAAAGGTCATCTTGATATTTGGGCCAGACATCGGACATAGCAGTCACTCACTATAGTGCACTTCCGCTTCCCGAATAATGTGACCATTTGTCACTGTCTGCAGAGCGTGGCCTTATTTGAACCTATGCAGATTAAACAAAACATAAAATCAAGTTCATTCTACTGTGAAGTAGAACCAGTAGACTTATAAACCACATGAAGTATACAACAGAAAACAACAAAGTCCTACCAAAAATATCAGGTTGGTCCACCTCTGGGTGCCCCATCCACCCTTACGGATAAAAGGGTGAAGTGACCATTTGTCATCCGTCAGCACACCACAGCACACAGTGTGAGCAACACAAAATTCTTCCTCAGTATTTAACCCATTCACACAGTGAAGCAGCAGCCTGCCAGGGACACGGCACCCAGGGCGCAGTGTGTGGGGGACGATACCTTGCTCAAGAGTACCTCAGAGGTGCCACTAGCAGTCCTGGGATTTGAACCCACGACCTTCTGATCACAAGGGCAACTCCCTAACCACTAGGCCACCAGCTTTATAATACAAATGCTTTATAATACAAGGGATCACATGTTTATTAACACCAACTAGGTATCCATACTGATATCAGCAATCAAATTTTTTTGCATTCTAAAATGAGTTTACACTACGGCCATATGTCAGTGCAATAACTGTAAGACAATGTAAAACCAGAAACTCTCATATTCCTTTGGCTTAAAGGGGACATATTATGCAAAACTCACTTTAGTTATAAGAGGTCTATGGGCTATACAAAACATGTTCATGGAGTTCTTTGCACGAAATCACTCTCACATAAAGAGATCTCACCAGCTTTATTCTCGACAGTTTCAGTCCCTTTCAAAATGAGCCGTTTCAGGGTTCTGTCCCTTTTATGCAAATAAGCTGCTGCTGGCCACGCCCCACCCATCCCAAACAACATTTTAACAAGCATTACTTTCAGAAATTATCGAGCTATAACATGACTCGATTGGCTGTGCGCTGCATTTGCAATTTGGAATGGAGAAAACAACTCCAAGCAAATGCAGGGCCACAGTAAAGTTAATGGGCCACTGATTAAGTGGTCAAAAATGAAATGAAACAAACAAGCTAGTTCATACTTAACTGTGATAGAAACACAAAAGTCATCACATGAAAGTACTTATATCTCCCTCATCTGCTGACTTGCCACGGACAGGAGGTACAGATCCCCCCATCAGACGGAGTCTGCTGGCTAATCCTGCTGTGTACTGTCCGAGGTTCTCAAAGCAGTCTACCTTGAAGTGGTTCACACACACACCTCAATATTCTCAATAGTGTTGTTGGGACATGGCCATCGAAAATGAAATGGAGCCACGCAGTTCTTTGGTTTTCTTTGTCTGGGTGAAAGTGTAGGGATTTGTGTTCTTTGCAGCCAACAACACAACACTTCATGAATGACTGGCCTTTGCCTGTAGCCATAGCGCTCGGTGTCTTATGCACATGCTCGTAAAACCAGCAGACAAAAATGGCAGATCTTCAACTAATCTAGTGGGTGGGGGCTCAACAGATGAGGGGTGGTTCTATGCAAATTTCCCTATTTTGATGTCACAGTGGGGGAGCCGTCCAAACGGCTCATAGAAGCATATGATTCCTGACACCAAAATCTTTCAGTTGATTCACAGAAAATGGATGGATGTTTTTTCAGTATTTATAGGAGTAGTAGAGACCCAAATGGAAATACAAAAAGATGCAGAAAGTGAGTTTTGCATAATATGTCCCCTTTAATAGGTGACTAGAAAGACGATGGATATTTAAATTCATGGTGTGTTTTCCAAACTGAGCATCACCTTGACATTGGCTGCAAACCGCAATGCTGCTCTCCTCTGATGAAACCTTGGTAAATGTTCACTTCACTAAAACACTACAGTTGTGTGCGAAAGTCAGAGACCGCTCTTTGATTTGTTTAATTTCCAATTGAAATGTCCAAGTTCAATGTCCAGTGTCAAAGAAGCAGTAGAACAAAGCATTGCAGAACATACTTAACTTAACCTTACACTAAATCCCACAATGCTGAGTGCACTATGTGGCCAAAAGTATGTGGATGGCATCACACCTATATGGGGTTGTTCATTTTATTACCCAGTGCATTAATATGAAGGCACACCACCCACCCCCACTCCTGCAGCTTTAAATGCCACCCAGTGCTTAGAGCACAGGGGTGCAGCCATGCAAGGTACAGGAGAGGGCCTTCCGCAAACTGTCTAAAACCTTGTAGCACCAACATTACCATTCTCTGGAACTAATGGGCCCAAACCCTGAAGAAATGCTCCAGACCAATATTCCCCCCACACTAAACTTTAATGCTGGCACTATGCACTGCAATTAGGAGTGGTTTCCACATACATTTGGCTATACAGGGTATTAACTTTATAAGTATACTATTTGTCGATGAAATATGAAGTACAGTGCATTTCCATAGGTAAAAAAAGATTCATTGATTATAGTTCTAATTTCAAAGATATAATAATAATAATAATAAAAAAAATAATAATAATAAGAGGAATTTTCCAGTAATTTTCAAGTTATTAGTTGAATGTATTGATAATAATTCCTATTATTATTATTATTATTATTATTATTGTTATTATCATTCTCATCATCATCATCATTATTGTTATTATTATTATATTTGTGATTAATAATATTAATAATAATGATAATAATAATAATGACACAGTTTCCAATTGTGAGTAATACATTGTGCACCCTGCAGTGGTCTTATGTCTTCTGCTTCGTGTCATATCTAGGTGTTTCTTTTAGGCCTGTGTTAATCCTTGGGCCAAGGCCCCAGATTAGAGAGTAAATGAATGTAGCCCCTCCACCCACGGGGACAGTGGAGCAGCTTGTTTTGCTGAGTCGGTAGGTGGGTTTGACATGCTCGTGAGCGCGAGAGGGAATAGTTTATCGGCTTGCAGACGCGTGCAAGCCACTCCAGGGTCTTATTATCGTCCCCCTCTGCCCGCGCGCACTTTTTTGGGGGGCTTTAATGAACACTTGGGCGGTCGCGGGTGCTCCAATCAGGCCCATGCGCTCTGAAGGAGCATGATGGGGGTGCTGCAATGCTCGGCCACTGAATAATTGATGCCTTGACAATTGCAGAGTCAATTTATCCCGTGGCATACTTTGGGTTTAATTGTGTGCATGATCAGTAGCAGCAGGGCCAGAATCACAGCTCCATACTGGAGTTTAACTTTTGATTTGATGACTGCTCCACAACCCGCTCCCTGCCTTCCTCTCCCGACCTCTCTTAAAGTATCAGACATCACATCCAGACCTCGTTTATAGAGACCCTGCTGCCGTTTTTTTCTCCATTCAACAGCTCTCTCTCTGCCACAGCTGAAGTATAACTCGAACCCCCACTTTACAGGCAGCAGGTCTTGGTTATTCTGTTTAGCATATTGCTCCGATAACCATAGCGGCTCTCAGTATCAGTAATATAAGTATCAGTAATAATCAGTAATATAGGCAGAGTTACAGGAACCACAGCAGACTGAAAGTCATTTCTCAGCTTTTTAACAATGTATTTTGCCGGAGTGGAAAATACTCCCTTGTATCTTTTTTATCATACTAAAGTATTAATTTGGATTGATTTTACTTGTGTACTATTGCTTTATGATAAGATAAGATAAGATAATATAAGATAAGATAAGATAAGATAAGATGAACCTTTATTAGTCCCACAAGTGGAAAATTTGTGTTGTTACAGCAACAGCATAGAAGCAGCATAATCAATAAAATAAAAGCTGCACAACACAAGAGAATCATTAAAAAAGTACACTATACAAATAATACAAAAAATAAATAGAAATTTGTATATATACACTACCAGTCAAAAGTTTGGACACACCTTTCAATTCAATGTTTTTTCTTTCTACATTGTAGAGTAATACTGAAAACAAGTAAAATGCAGAAGGAACACATGGAATTCTGCAGTAAACAAAAAAAGAGTTAAACAAACCAGAGTATTTTTTGTAATAAGGTAATGATGGACTGTTGGTTTTTTTTTTGTTTTTTTTTGGTTCTCGCCGTAATGTGGAATAGAACCATAGTCGAATAGGATTTCTAACCATGTACCAACTCTACCATCACAACTGATGGTCCCAAACACATTAAGGCAAAAAATTCCACTAATGAACTCTTGACGAAGAACACCTGTTTGTCAAATACCATTGCAGGTCGATTTCTCATGAATCTGATTGAAAAAATGCCAAGAGTGTGAAAAGCTGTCAACAGAGCATTAGGTGATGTTTTCAATATTAATCTACAATGTAGCCAATACAAGGTGTGTCCATATATATACAGGGGTTGACATGACATACAGGGGTTTACTTAATCTGTGACTTCATACTGTGTGCCCCACCCTAGTAGAAACAAGGGCCTGATGTACTAAAGGCCCAGTTTCATACATTTTTTGCACCAGTTTCAGGAGTGAATTGGACACATTTATCCCACATGTTACACATTAAACTGATGTATGAGGCTAAATGTGCAGTTCAAGCGTTTGATAAAACTACCTTATGCATTTGCATTTGAGGGAGAGCAACGCAAACAGGGGATTGGAGAGTGGTCGCGTCAAAGAGTCTGTGCTCATACATTCTTCTGGTCCAGAGTGTCACTGCTGCAAAGCCCTCCTCATTTGAACCATCAAAAGCTATCTGGCTGCTGATGGCACCTCCTTGTGGAGAACCTGGCCTGCTAAATGTGAGTGAGTGAGTGATTTACAAGCCATTTCATGCTTTGCATTTAAAAAACATGCTTTTTGTTCATTTCTTTCTTATTTCCAATAGCAATAATTTGAGTATATGTGCATTTTAATGTATTGTTTTTATCTAAATGTCCAACTAAATTCATGCAATTAGTTTTAGGACCTACTATGAAACTAATATGTAAGTCACGTAGAACTGAAGTGTGGGCTCGTACACTGTAAAAGGGAAAATATATCAATGAATTAATCTGCCTTTAGATAAGCTGGGAGGCTTTTTCAAAAACAATTGCTCAATTGCTGAATGCCCCTTCATGACCACAGCATTTTGTTGTAGTAAGATGGGTTATAATGAATCATTTTCAGATCTGATCACACCCTTGGTGAAATAATAATGGCATCCACTATGTCCTCTAATGCAGTGATTTGCGAGCAGTAAACATCTGTCCGACGGCCCAGGGGCATTGTGCATGTATGAAATGCACAGTGAGGGGTGGACGGCAATGGGCCTGAAGCCAGGACAATCGCTATGAGCTCATGGGTGTTGCTCTTATGTGGTGTGCCAATAAACATGAGGCAACAGAATGATAGATCCCTGCCTATTCATTTCTACAGTGCAGAGCACTGTGTCCCTTATTATAACCCCTTTCAGTGTTATCCAAATCTCATGGAGATCTTTCTCAAGAGGTGGTAATTCACGTTTGTATGACTGGTGAATGAATGTTAAGCCTTTTGTAACCAGAGAAAGTCAAGAACATGAAGGCAAAAATGTTAAAAACTACTATGTATTGCATACACAGAACAATGTCATGGTTCACTGAAATGACACATTCTGTTTATATTCAGAGACGTACGATTTATTAAACTGTATCATTCAAAGTTAGCCCCCCCTCAGCCCCGCCCACCACCTGTTCAGTCATGAGGCACAGAGTTTAAAAAGCAGAGTCAAATAATAGAGCTGTCAACAAGTTTGAGACAAACAACTGAGGAGAGAGTGGTGTTGAAGCATTCTTCCCACTAAAGTATCCTTCAGGTGAACGATTTCAGTCTAGAATGTGTCCAGTTTACCCTAAAATATGATGATAAAGGTTTAAGTCAGTACTTGGAGGTAGGTATTATTAGCTAAAACATTCATATCACCGATCAATATCTTGATTACAGATCAGGCCGGACACACAGACTTCGTACTACTGCTCATTTCCAGAGGAAATATGATTTTTCTGGAAATCCATATATTCTTCACAGCACTGCAATCAATATCTAGCCAGGCTACACTAGACACAAAACAAGATTTTTTTTCTTTTGCTGCACTCATAATTCATACCAGAATCCATTAAGAAACAAATTGGCATGGATTCCTCAGGACAGACCTTTTCAGATACTGTCTCCAAACCTTGCTCATAGTCCAGAGGAGGCTTTTTTGAACCATGGCTCTTTCTCCTCCATTAGTGTCCATGGTGGTCCTGCGGAGCAGGGGGAGGAGGCCCTCTTTGAAAATAACACACACTCCACTGGGTTTGGTGTTGTCATTATGGGGGATGCATGCCCTGTCCACTGGTATGTGCAGCTGAACATTGATGTTAGCAGGAAGCTAAGTGATGAACTGATGATTGTTCCAGGAAAACACATTTGAAGACCAAAATGGGATTTAAAAGGGATAATCCTCAAATGACAAAATTCTGTCGTTTTGTAAAATGCATGCCTCTAAAGCAACATCGAGCCCAAAAAAGCATATCCTGCAAGCCTCCACCAAAGGAGCAGTTGTAACATAACAAGTATTAGTACGTATTAGTACCAGTTACCTGCACTCTTCCACATGAAAGGGAGGAAGGAATAAAAGCAACAATGCAATATTCAGTGCGGAGCAGTAAAAGGGTCCCATGTAAGTAACAAATAGTTGCATGCACTCTTTATCTGTGATTACCAAAAGTAATTTCGTCTCTCTTTCTGAGGTAAAAAAAAAATTAGACTTTTACTTAAAATGATATGTCAAGTGCTTCCACATAACTGTGTGAAGTGGCTTCTCGACTAATGGATTTTATTCAAATATATCACACAAAAAAGTGTTTGGAGTAAATGTGAATGATCCTTCATTTCAAAGTATTCTTTATGAATTTTCCTGAATGAGGAGTAAGTTGAGAGAAGACTTAATGGAAAGGATTTGGGTGACTATTGACTCCCATAAATAAAGAATAAATAAAGAATAAAGAAGCAAAATTCAGACTCCTGATTTTGTCTTGGCTGATGGAGTAATGGTGAGTGAAGTGAAGTCTTACGCACAAACACACGCACACACACACACACACACACACACACACAATCATACACGCACACACACACACAATCATACACGCACACACC